>CAWUFW010008397.1:600000-892739 GCA_963921515.1 Calotriton arnoldi
CAGCACAATCATAAAACTCACAACTGTGGCATTTGAATTTTATTATTTTTTAGAGGTGAACACTTGGGCTTGGAGACTACAAAGGCTTATGTATTCAAATCAACTAATTTGATTAAACCATATTATAATAATGGTAAAACATTGTGGGGCATGTTTAACAACATTTTGTTGACCAAGCATTTACTTTCCAGTGCAAAACTTATTTTGTGCTGTAAAGTAGCCCTTTAAGTAATGCAAATATAAAATGTTGTTGTTTTGCACTAATTTGCATCAAGGGGCATCACATGGGTTGTACTTGGGAACGACCATCCATGGTTTTTAACAAGAATTCATATTGGGCTCCAAAACATAATGCCTCATTGAGGCAGGTGCTAAGTTGGAAAAATCTTTTAATTTCTTCTTTCTTTTCAAAAGTTGAGAGCGCACAGGTGTGTGATTTACAATCTCTCATCTGATGGATCTTTTAAGTTGAATGAGAAGCAAAGGGAGTTATCAAAAATAAAACAATTAAACTTTTGTGAAGGCCCATTTGGCCCCACAATAAGGACCAGGAATCAGTAATTGAGGTTAAGTACTTTTATTGGAATTAATAATCAGACCAGTATATATGCATATAAAGAGAATATTAAAAAGATACAGAATTATAGCTGGCAAGCTGAAATATCGCACTAGGTTCAGTCTCATTAGAATATGATATGAAATAATCACAGCCACAGCAATACAAAAACTGAGAAATAGGAATAGCTGTTCCTTAAAGAAACTCTGATTCTCTCTCCTAAACATGAATAAGTTCTAAAGTTATCTAATCAAGGCTCCAAGTTTAGAATAAGGATGGTTCGTAGAATAGGGTCTCAAGGAAATTCTTAAGTGTGAGAAGGTGCCAGCATAGTAAATACTCCAATAGAACTCATCCAGAATTAGAATAAGTGTTTAGCATGAAGCTTTAGCCTTGCAAGAATAAAGTAAGCAGATAGGTCTGTACCCCTCAAAGTCTATGGGAATCTGCTCTATCTTCTAGCAGTGTGAGCACTAATTAAAACAAACAGAAACTTCAGCAACAACCATATCTCTTCCCACACCACCAGGAACCAATCATTTCACTTCTCGTGGTGTGCAATTACAAAATCCATTGAATTTTGCATCCCACAGAACTTGGAAAATTGCTGCAACTTTGAGCATTGCCCGTTCCTGATACGTGATGAATAGGAAGCTTCATCTGCTCAATAGATCTTCACTTTTCTTGCCATTTTTTCTCTTCTCAGGTCTTACTAGCATGATACTAAAACATACAGCAATACTCCTTTTTTCTAGCTAGTGAAATCATGAGAATGCACCTGCAAATGAAAACAACAAATTGGCAAGCCAAAATATGTTTCAGCTAAGGTCTGTAGTCAGGCTAACTTTAACTAAACATTTAATGTGCATTTCAATTACATGGTTATACTTGTGCACATATAACTCAGAAATAAATACAAACATGAGTAAAAGCATACATGATTACACATTCAAAGGTAATGCATTCAAAGGTAACTCTCAGAATACATGCAGAGGAGACTTAAAGTGTAAATGCAAAGTGAATACAGAATACGTGTCTTCGTGTTAAACTGAACATAAACACACATATTTATAAAACTCGTTTCTACAGAGAATATATTTCATTAATGCGTTTAAATGTTCACACATGTTAATAAAGTTATGGCGCACAATAAATATAGTGTCACATGTAGGTACATAGGAGCATTTCTTTGACGTGTAAGGGTGGGGTCTAAATTGCGCTACTCCAGTACCCCCTCTGATGGTGATGTTAGCCATCACAATAACACATATATGAATCCTTATCACATGAAATCATGTCAAAGCCTTAATGTCCTCAACAACTTTTGTCTAGTGTTTTCTAGGTGTTTCATGTCATCATAAAATCTACACTGATTCTCCTCCAATTCCATATCCCTTCTAGTTCTTTTCAATCTCCTCCCATGTTGTTCTTCCTTCGTTGCTTTCATAATAATAAGAACAGACATATCGCACAGATGGTGATGATAATAAGAGGCCTCAAGATGAAACCCACTATTCCACTTCCTAGGATTCCAAACCATCTGCCTCTTGCAGAAAATCAATTTCCAGTGGCTTCCCAAGCACCTGCAGCTTCTAATTCCTTTAACTCTCCTTTGAGATCAGTAATGTTCTTAACATATTTCTTTAAGTCCTCCCTCTTGTGAGAAATATAGGTCCAGCATTGCTGGACCTTTAACATCACACAGACTCCGCCCTCTTTTGCAAGACAGATGTCTAACTCAAGACGGTTCTGCAAAACCATAGATCTCATAGCTACTGTGTCAGTATCTACCCACAATAGGGAACTTGCTGTAATTGTGGCCAATTTATCCACTATGGTGGACAACTTTCTAATCTTGAGATCATTCAAGATTACACCTATGGATGGAATCATTGCACCAAAAATGTCACCCACAATTTCAGCACCACTACTACCTCGTTTAGTTCTAATTTCCGTTTCCCACACAGGATGATTCAAATGTTTCACATGATAAATCTTTGGGAACACTACACCTAAATAACATGTACCATGCCATCCCTTGGGCAATTTAAAGTATGCATGCTCCCCACATCAAAATAAACTCCAGGAATAATGGGAACTTATACTCCAAGGAACAGAAGCCAAACTCCCACATACTCAAAAATATGGTCACAATCACTTTTACTCATGAACTTAGTGTTAAGGGTCAATTTATCTCTATTCATACATAATTTCCCTGTGTTGCCAATCTAAAAGTAGTGTAGGGATAACTCCTGCGTCTCGATCTTACGCTTCTTCCTTATCCCACGGTCCTTTATATCTCTGATCCCATCCTGTTCTGTCCCTTGAATCTATTGCTCTATTCCTGTCTTCTGTTAAATCCAAAAAGTTCATCTCAACCTCAGTCAAAGAACAGGTCAATATTTTTCTATGAGCATAAGCAGTTTCCAGTGTCGTTTTCGGTCTAAGGAAACTGTTAACTGTATCAATTGTCTTAGCATTAAAATGTCTATTCAAATACTTGGCAAAACCAAAGGGGATGATGGACGGAGTGTTGAACATTGCAAGCACTCACCCCCAGTCAACTGATCTGGGTTTAATCCATCATCATTCTTTAGCTCACTCCGCCACCCCAGTTCAGACATGGCCATATGCAAATCAGTCTGACCCTGTGCCTCATGGGAACAGTCCAGCCAAACTGCCAAGCCATGTCTTCCCTGGACCAGAAACAAGCATCCTGGGACCGGTTTCTGGCTTACAGCCGTCATCAGCCAGGCTATCTTCAATCCAGTGGCAAAGTGAGCAAGGGACCCACGTCTGGGCATACCCTGCCAACTTAGGGCAAACATAGCAAAACCAAAGGGGATGATGGACGGAGTGTTGAACATTGCAAGCACTCACCCCCAGTCAACTGATCTGGGTTTAATCCATCATCATTCTTTAGCTCACTCCGCCACCCCAGTTCAGACATGGCCATATGCAAATCAGTCTGACCCTGTGCCTCATGGGAACAGTCCAGCCCGAACTGCCAAGCCATGTCTTCCCTGGACCGGAAACAAGCATCCTGGGACCGGTTTCTGGCTTACAGCCATCATCAGCCAGGCTATCTTGAATCCAGTGGCAAAGTGAGCAAGGGACCCACGTCTGGCCATACCCTGCCAACTTAGGGCAAACATAGCAAAGCCAAAGGGGATGATGGACGGAGTGTTGAACATTGCAAGCACTCACCCCCAGTCAACTGATCTGGGTTTAATCCATCATCATTCTTTAGCTCACTCTGCCACCCCAGTTCAGACATGGCCATATGCAAATCAGTCTGACCCTGTGCCTCATGGGAACAGTCCAGCCCGAACTGCCAAGCCATGTCTTCCCTGGACCGGAAACAAGCATCCTGGGACCGGTTTCTGGCTTACAGCCGTCATCAGCCAGGCTATCTTGAATCCAGGATGCTTGTTTCCGGTCCAGGGAAGACATGGCTTGGCAGTTCGGGCTGGACTGTTCCCATGAGGCACAGGGTCAGACTGATTTGCATATGGCCATGTCTGAACTGGGGTGGCGGAGTGAGCTAAAGAATGATGATGGATTAAACCCAGATCAGTTGACTGGGGGTGAGTGCTTGCAATGTTCAGCACTCCGTCCATCATCCCCTTTGGTTTTGCTATGTTCGCCCTAAGTTGGTAGGGTATGCCCAGACGTGGGTACCTTGCTCACTTTGCCACTGGATTCAAGATAGCCTGGCTGATGACGGCTGTAAGCCAGAAACCGGTCCCAGGATGCTTGTTTCTGGTCCAGGGAAGACATGGCTTGGCAGTTCGGGCAGGACTGTTCCCATGAGGCACAGGGTCAGACTGATTTGCATATGGCCATGTCTGAACTGGGGTGGCGGAGTGAGCTAAAGAATGATGATGGATTAAACCCAGATCAGTTGACTGAGGTGAGTGCTTGCAATGTTCAGCACTCCGTCCATCATCCCCTTTGGTTTTGCTATGTTCGCCCTAAGTTGGCAGGGTATGCCCAGACGTGGGTCCCTTGCTCACTTTGCCACTGGATTCAAGATAGCCTGGCTGATGACGGCTGTAAGCCAGAAACCGGTCCCAGGATGCTTGTTTCCAGTCCAGGGAAGACATGGCTTGGCAGTACGGGCTGGACTGTTCCTATGAGGCACAGGGTCAGACTGATTTGCATATGGCCATGTCTGAATTGGGGTGGCGGAGTGAGCTAAAGAATGATGATGGATTAAATCCAGATCAGTTGACTGGGGGTGAGTGCTTGCAATGTTCAGCACTCCGTCCATCATCCCCTTTGGTTTTGCTATGTTCGCCCTAAGTTGGCAGGGTTTGCCCAGACGTGGGTCCCTTGCTCACTTTGCCACTGGATTCAAGATAGCCAGGCTGATGACGGCTGTAAGCCAGAAACCGGTCCCAGGATGCTTGTTTCCGGTCCAGGGAAGACATGGCTTGGCAGTTCGGGCTGGACTGTTCCCATGAGGCACATGGTCAGACTGATTTGCATATGGCCATGTCTGAACTGGGGTGGCGGAGTGAGCTAAAGAATGATGATGGATTAAACCCAGATCAGTTGACTGGGGGTGAGTGCTTGCAATGTTCAGCACTCCGTCCATCATCCCCTTTGGTTTTGCTATGTTCGCCTTAAGTTGGCAGGGTATGCCCAGACGTGGGTCCCTTGCTCACTTTGCCACTGGATTCAAGATAGCCTGGCTGATGACGGCTCTAAGCCAGAAACCGGTACCAGGATGCTTGTTTCCGGGTCAGGGAAGACATGGCTTGGCAGTTCGGGCTGGACTGTTCCCATGAGGCACAGGGTCAGACTGATTTGCATATGGCCATGTCTGAACTGGGGTGGCGGAGTGAGCTAAAGAATGATGATGGATTAAACCCAGATCAGTTGACTGGGGGTGAGTGCTTGCAATGTTCAGCACTCCGTCCATCATCCCCTTTGGTTTTGCTATGTTCGCCCTAAGTTGGCAGGGTATGCCCAGACGTGGGTCCCTTGCTCACTTTGCCACTGGATTCAAGATAGCCTGGCTGATGACGGCTGTAAGCCAGAAACCGGTCCCAGGATGCTTGTTTCCGGTCCAGGGAAGACATGGCTTGGCAGTTCGGGGTGGACTGTTCCCATGAGGCACAGGGTCAGACTGATTTGCATATGGCCATGTCTGAACTGGGGTGGTGGAGTGAGCTAAAGAATGATGATGGATTAAACCCAGATCGGGTGAGTGCTTGCAATGTTCAGCACTCCGTCCATCATCCCCTTTGGTTTTGCTATGTTCGCCCTAAGTTGGCAGGGTATGCCCAGACGTGGGTCCCTTGCTCACTTTGCCACTGGATTCAAGATAGCCTGGCTGATGACGGCTGTAAGCCAGAAACCGGTCCCAGGATGCTTGTTTCCGGTCCAGGGAAGACATGGCTTGGCAGTTCGGGCTGGACTGTTCCCATGAGGCACAGGGTCAGACTGATTTGCATATGGCCATGTCTGAACTGGGGTGG
Source organism: Calotriton arnoldi (assembly GCA_963921515.1). Classification (NCBI taxonomy): domain Eukaryota; kingdom Metazoa; phylum Chordata; class Amphibia; order Caudata; family Salamandridae; genus Calotriton; species Calotriton arnoldi. The sequence goes on from CAWUFW010008397.1 coordinate 606,043, forward strand.
CGGAGTGAGCTAAAGAATGATGATGGATTATACCCAGATCAGTTGACTGGGGGTGAGTGCTTGCAATGTTCAGCACTCCGTCCATCATCCCCTTTGGTTTTGCTATGTTCGCCCTAAGTTGGCAGGGTATGCCCAGACGTGGGACCCTTGCTCACTTTGCCACTGGATTCAAGATAGCCTGGCTGATGACGGCTGTAAGCCAGAAACCGGTCCCAGGATGCTTGTTTCCGGTCCAGGGAAGACATGGCTTGGCAGTTCGGGGTGGACTGTTCCCATGAGGCACAGGGTCAGACTGATTTGCATATGGCCATGTCTGAACTGGGGTGGTGGAGTGAGCTAAAGAATGATGATGGATTAAACCCAGATCGGGTGAGTGCTTGCAATGTTCAGCACTCCGTCCATCATCCCCTTTGGTTTTGCTATGTTCGCCCTAAGTTGGCAGGGTATGCCCAGACGTGGGTCCCTTGCTCACTTTGCCACTGGATTCAAGATAGCCTGGCTGATGACGGCTGTAAGCCAGAAACCGGTCCCAGGATGCTTGTTTCCGGTCCAGGGAAGACATGGCTTGGCAGTTCGGGCTGGACTGTTCCCATGAGGCACAGGGTCAGACTGATTTGCATATGGCCATGTCTGAACTGGGGTGGCGGAGTGAGCTAAAGAATGATGATGGATTATACCCAGATCAGTTGACTGGGGGTGAGTGCTTGCAATGTTCAGCACTCCGTCCATCATCCCCTTTGGTTTTGCTATATTCAAATACTTGAGCAAAGGAATTTCAGGAAGTACCAAATCATAATTTGAGTGATAATATTGGAAGTGTCCCTTTCCATAAAACAGACTGAACAGAAGGCTACACCTAACACCATACGTAATAGGAATATGGTGATAGGTAATCCCCTCTACTGCTAACACAGGTAACAGTGTATAGACATAACAGTCCTTTGCATCCATAGTGTCAATGTATTAATAAAGCAATTTAAAATAGGCATTTGAAGAACAATCACCTCTAGAAGAATCTGCATCCAAAGCTTTCAAATCTAGTGCATGCAAACTACTATCTGTAGGACTCGGGTCTTTGGGGTAACAGTAGGCTTTCGCTCGGCTACTGTGGAAAATGTAGTTAAAGATAAACCTACAAGGAGAACAATTAATTCTACAACAATGGTAAACAACATCCCTACTAATATATATATCTTTGTCTATTTGTGTTATTAGTTTCCATGAATCCTCTAGAAACAGACCATCAAGCAAGGTTTGCAGCAAGTGAATTTCTCCTGTGCGCTTCTACTTTTGCAGATGACAAACAAAGTCCATAAATCATGTGATGTAGTTATTTACAAAGTTTTCATGAGTCAACCTTAGCACACTCCATGTTCTTCTAAGTGACACCCTTACGCTCCTTCAGCAGCCTCGGGCCGGGGTAATCTTTTTAATTCTTTTAACAAAGTCTATTTTTATCATGTTTAACAAAGCACAGGTCGAAGTTCAGCTCAAATGATTATCTCAACCATATTTCAAATCAGTTCGTTCAAGTAGAGTGTAAGTTTAAACTTCGTATTGCAGCTTGAGTTCACAGAGGTTCAACTGGGATCTCACTCTTGTGCCCCAAATCACAGATTTCCCCTTCACAACCATTATCAACAAAATATGTCCATTCAAGGGATGAGTTCCTCCAACATGGCGCTCTAGCTCTTCTAGATCTTCTGGTTGCAGGTTGTTCACTTTAGCTGCTGTCGCTCACGTCAGAATCCTCAGTATCCTCCTGGATAGTACTCAGTCCTCAATCTGTAGGCAATCTTAATCTCTCTTCTTCTTGCCTTCTCGGCCAACAGACCTCAGTCTCTACTCGGCGTGACGCAGAACTAAGACCTTCGTCAGGGTCTGAGTCTGGCTCAGGTAGCGGTTCAGGCCAATTCTTCTCAACTGTCAGTTCATCAAGACCCCCCTCAGGCTGAGGATGTGTTGTGACAGGCTCTTGCCGAGTCTCAGTACTCTGTGTACCCTCTTCTTGCTGTCGCTCAGTTGTGGGTTACACTACAGGAAAAGGTACTATCAAATCTTCAAGAGGACACTCTACTCTACGAGTGTGGACTGCATGAATCCAGTTGGGAAGACCTCCACACTTAACAGCAGTATTCGTCACTAGGATGATCTTGTACAGTCCATGCCATCTCGACTCCAGACACATTTTCCAAATGTGTTTCTTCACCAAGAACCAGTCGCCAGAACTGAGGCCATGGCACTGCTCCAGACTTACAGCGGTAGCAACAACTTCAACCTGGGGGGACACAAAATGGACCAGCTAGTCTCTTGCAACAGTCAAACACCATGTTATCTGTAATATTCACAAGTGCATTTGTGGGCCCCGCAGGCAGCCTCATTGCTCTCTCCATGATTATCTCACGTAGGGATAATCCTGTTTTTCTGTCAGGAACACAATGGACACTCATCAGCACAAGAGATGAAGCGTCTGGCCAGTTCAGAGATGTTGATGTACACAGTGTAGCCTTGTGGCTTTCAAAGTTCCATTCACCTGCTCCATTTTGCCCAAATTCTCTGGGCGATAACTGCAATACAATCTCTGTTCAACCTGTAACGCTGCACCCAATATGTTCAAAACCTCATTACGGAAATGAGTCCCTCTGTCTGACTCCACCAAAGTCGGGAAGCCAAGTCTAGGTATCAACCCCCTCGACAACAACTTGGCTACTGTGAGACTGTCATTTCACCTGGTTGGGTAGGCCTCCACCCAACTCGAAAAGATGCATACAATCACTAGGAATATCTCAGTCCGTTGCACACAGGCATTTCGATAAAATCTATCTGCATCCTGTTGAATGGTCCTCCTGATCTTCCTACTTATATCTTTTCTGTCAGACCAAGAACAATTCGTAGCCCTTTCTGAATTCAAGTCACACAATTTCACACTACTTTGTGGGGTACCCCAGGGCTCGTCATTGAGCCCCACTCTTTTTAATGTCTACGTTGCCCCATTGGCGCAGCGGATTAGATCTCTGGGCTTCTCAGCAATCTCATATGCCGACGATACCCAAATTGTGGTATCAGTGACAGGTTCACCATCGGACAAGGCATCCCAGTTCTATACCTGCCTCCGCCAAGTTGGGGACTGGATGGCCACCAACTGTCTGAAGTTAAATTCCAACAAAACGGAAGTTCTACCCTTTGGCAGCAACACCACTTTTTGGTCCCCAGCCCTCTGGGGATCGGAACTGGGCCCCTTGCCCACCCACTCAAATAAAGTAAAATACTCAAGAGTCACCTTTGATGCCAAGCTCACCTTCGAAGGTCATGTGAACCAGATTACCTCTGCATCCTTTTATACTCTAAAACTACTCCGAAAAATCCTCCCTTTCATTCCTATTCATCTACGCAAGCTGGTGATCTCTGCTCTGGTCTAATCCAGAGCCGATTACTGCAACGGTCTTTTTATCAACCTCAGGTCTAAATGCTTGACTAAACTACAGATTGTGCAAAATGCTGCTGCACGTATCTTAATGAACATTCCAAAGCATAAATCTGCTGCTGCTGTCCTAAAAGAATGACATTGGTAACCAGTGAAGCGAACGCATTGAGTTTAAAGCCCTTTGCATAGCATTTAAAGCAACCCATGACATAGGGCCAGCCTTTTTCAAGCAAAACCTTCGCCTGTATGTACCCAAGGTCCCACACACCATTTACGCTCAGTTCAGTCCCACAATCTGGTGGTTCCTAGTTTTAAGAAAAGCTCCTGGGGCGGCAGAAGATTTCTGGTCGGTGCAACCAGACTTTGGAACTCTCTTCCCCAAAGGTTAAAAGACGAAACTCACCTGTTGGTCTTCAGGAAAGCGCTAAAGACATGGCTGTTTAACCTTTGACTCTGAGTTAAGATCTTACGGCATATGTTTACCTGATGAGCTAGCGCCTTGACACCTTCGGGTAATTGTATTGCGCTTTATAAATCTCTTTTTCATTTCATTTCATTTCTATGTGACTCAGTGCCATTGGAGTTCTTTTTTCTACATTCATATGTTGCCAAACAACACATCTGTGGCACAATTCTTTAGTCACCAATCTAAGTTGTGGGTTAAACCAATGCTGTCTAAACAATCTAACCATGGCATCCCTCCCAATATGTGCCAGTCCATGAACATTTCTTGCCATTGGAGGTAGCATGGTGCCTAGCAACACTGGTCTGCCATCTACAGAAACCCATATATCATCATCTCTCTTCACACATCTTGCTCTGATCCAACCCTGCTGTTCTGTCTCTGTTGGATCTCGTCCTTTTTGCAGGGTTATTCCCAAATGTTTTGCCTTCCTCCGTCTATGTTTCTGAGCTTCTTTTTGTTGGCTTTAGGACTCTGGCCACTTTACCACTGCTAATCAGTGCTAAAGTGCATGCACGCTCTCTTCTAAATATGGTATGATTGATTTACACCTGTTTGGCATATTTAATTTGCATGTAACTCTCTTTTAAAATGGTATCCCATATACCCAGCCTGTAAATTAAAAGCTACTAGTGGGCCTGCAGCACTGCTCCTGACACCCACTGATGTAGCCTTTCAATCCTGTCTCAGGCCTGCCACTGCAGGGCCTGCGTGCACAGCTTACTGCCACTTTAACTTGGAATTTAAAATTACTTTCCAAGCCTTAAACTTCTCTTTTATTACACATAGGTCACCCGAAAGGTAAGCCCTACGTAGCCCTATGAGCAGGGTGCTGTGGAGGTAAAAGGTAGGACATATGCCTTTATTGTGTGGCTTGTCCTGATATTGACAAACAGTTTCTTGCTGCTGTGAGGCCTACTCCTCTCATAGGCTAGCATTGGGAATTCCCTTATATATAATAAGTAGTAATTCCCAATCTAAAATGAGTGGCGTTGCCATGTTTGGCATGTTTAGAATGGTAGTGAGAAATCCCACTTACTGGTATAGTGGATTTTACATTACTAGTTTAGAAATGTAATTTTTACAAAGTGGGCACTTCTCTGTGCTTGTCACTCTTTGTGCTTTGCAGCTTGACTCCAATACACATCTGACCTGGGTGAAAGCTACACTTATGGCAAACTTTCCAGACAGCCCCAACACATCAAGGGTTGGGTGTGACAGGGGTTACATCTGCATTCATCTGCATACTGATGGACTTCCTGGGCTGGGAGAGGGAGAGGGCGTTCACACTTCACATTTGTATAGGTTGCGTCCTGTCCTCACACAAATGGCTGATTCAACCTCTACTGATGTCTGGAGCCGGGGCTTAGCTGAAAGGGATTGTTGTGCACTTCAAAAGGTTCCTTTGATGTCACCCCTTCATCAAAGACAATTCTGAGTATAAGTACAGGGGCTCTGACCCCATGTTTGTTAAAGCACTTTTAGTGAAGGATTGTCTGAAAAAGTCTAATACACTAGCTATCCCATGGATTAAGTATATAAAAAACACCTTTTAAGACCTAGGATTACCCAATGACTTTGAAAATACTAGCGAGATTGGCTCACGCACAAAGGCCTTGGTAAAGGACACATACCATGCCCATACAGCTAAGATGAGATTTGAGAAAGTTCTAGACATGGTAACTGTCCACTCATATATCCCATTGTCAACCTGCGAAGGCATGGAGCCCTATCTATTATGGATAAAGACACCAGAATACAAATTTTATTTAACTCGCCTTCAAGTAAATACGATTCACTTCCTGGTGGCTTTCCCCCTTACTGGGACGTGGTTTGCATCATTACCCTGCTGCCCTTGTGACGGAGTGTCCATACAGTCCACTAAGCACCTTATGCTACTTTGAAATTAATACTCATTCAGTGCTTATCGACAGTACGCGAGGGCTTGGACTAAGCCTGGGCATAGTAGACGTAGCGGCACTATGCGGAACCCCGTGTAGTTACAAAAAACTCTGCTGCGCTATGCGGAGCTCCGGAAGCATGCAGAGTTGCTTGTCCTGCCCGTTCGCGTGATGTTTTCCGCCGTACGTTAACGCGGATTGCGTGTTCGGGTGGAAATATTGTGCGAACTGCACCACGCGGTCGCACATGGGCGCGGCCATCTTGTTTCTTACTATGTTTGTGGTGTTGGGGCCTACTTTTTCATCCTTCCTTAATCTCTGTAATCCTTGGCTTTTAAAACTTTTTTCCCATCTTTTTTATTTATTATCTTACCCTTTGTCTTTCTAAGTGTGTATTTGTGTTTTTTTTCTACTTTACTGTGTGTTTTTGGTGAGTTTTTTACTTTATTTTTTAGCTTTCCTACTTCCTTATTACTATCCAGTCCTTCCTTCTTTTTCCCCGTTTCTTTTTTTCTCTCTTTCCCCTCAGCCCCATGGCAGATAAGGGTGCACAAAAGCATGGCCGCCATTCTTGCGGAAGGAAGCACCAGGCAGGGGTGCAGCCCCGTGCCCTGTTTTCCGAGGTGGAGGTGGAGGGGGCATCGCTGGTTTTTTATATCCAGTGCCACCTCCCCTCTACCCTGGCAGCTGGCGGCAGGCCTGGGTCCGGGATGCAGGAGCACCAGCAGCACTGGGCGAGGATGCGCTGGGCAGTTTACCGCTGCTCTGGGGTCCGGCGCACCTATCAGCAGTTGGCACATCACTGGTCCGACATCCTGGACCGAGAGCAGGACCTGCTAGGAGTTGAGGTTGCGGGGCTAGGTGAGTAATTATTAAAATTATTAATTTTTATTATTACCTGTGTTCTATGCTATAGCTAATATTTTTTTTCCCAAATAATGGCAATCATGCTGCTTACATGCAGGGAAGTTAAGTTTTCAAATATTATGTAATAATCTGTTATTCTAGACAGGTGCTTAGCTTACTTGGCGCTACCCACCTAACCTAGTTATTGAATCGTACTTGTTGCCACTCGCTTGGGCTGATGTGATTAGTGATGATTATGTAAGACGTTCTGTAATTAGTTATTTGTAATGTCAGAACCACATGGTGCATGCCAATGCCACACGGACGGTGCAGGGATGTTTGTGAACAACAACATCCAATTTTCAATGGAAGCTTGTGCTGCAGGCCTTTTTTGCCTGCCACACAAGCTTCCATTGACAAATGGAGGTTTGCGACTGCCCTATGGCCTATGGGCGAGCGCATCGATTCGTAGTCGACTAGTGCGGTCGTCGTGACCGCGACGCTGACCTAAGTCCGGGCAGTTCCACAACCGCAATGGCGTCCGCCTGACATCATTGTAATCATTATAATAAGGCCCTTAGTGATTAGTGCATTGGCCCGTCAATGGGGGTTGACTTGAGACTTAGAGATTGCGCATGAGTTTTGAGAAGAAGCAAACATCATGATTTATTGCAATTTATTATTGGTAATTCCAAAATGCAGTTTACTAAATTTGGAATAGGAGTGGACTAGGTAGGTAGGTTTTGTAAATTTTGAATAGGATAGGACGGTCCGCTATATACTACTACTAGTTGATCTGATTTAGAAAAGTTCAATGTTATTGCGATTGCCTTTGCCTGTCAAATATATTTTGGGGAGATATTATTTATTATACCACTAATCCTTTTTTGTCTTTATGTTTTACATCAGCATCCAGGGGCAAGAAGAGGGCTGAGGGGGGTGAGGGTCAGGGAGCTGGAGGTGCCTCCCAGAGTTCCCCGGCCGATGGCTCTGCTGGCCCCAGTAAGTCCTCCTGGTGTTAACATTAATATATTTATTCCCCTAATTTTTCTGCTCCTTTTTGAATAATGTGACGTCTACCAATTTATGTATTATTTTTCCAAATCCTCTTCGATGTATCCATTTCTAAATTCTTGTTATCCCTGCATTATCCTATTTACTTATTTTCTATCTTTCGAGTTTCTCTACTTTACGTCAAACTGTCTCTAATTACTAGTCTGTCTGTAGCTTCCTTTCTTCTGCTTTTTCAGTCAGCTTTCCCTCTACCCTTTTGTTGACTGCCTAGTGGTGGTACTCTAAGAATCAGAGAACCCATTGGTCACATAGTACTACTACTCCTCTGCCATGCAGATTGCATGCCCATTGCCCAAGTAAGGTATTCCACACATGTAATAGATGAGAAGGCTTATAATCACTAAAACAAGAGAGTGGCAATGGTCACGTTGGACACCCCAAAGTTGTGTCTTCTTATTAGCTAGGCCTAGTATTATTAGCAGCAGCTGGTGAACTGATGACTGTGCACCATGTGTGGGAGGAAGTACGAGGAGGACAGCCCCATTGCATTATCCATCCAAGGCCATATGCTATTTTTTTCTCAAAACATTAGATTCATCAATCAATAGCTCCAGCCACTCCTTAACAGCTTGTCTCTTGCCTTGACTTCAGGCTTTTTTAAAACTTTCCAACAACAAAATGCCCCACCTGATATTTTTTATAGAAGATACTGTCTGTAATGTATCCAAATTGTAGTGAATGATGTGTGAGGTGTTTTTTTATTTTGCTATAAAACAATTAATAGGGGAGGTGTATCTGGCATCTAAGAAATGTGTAATCATTTTTTTCTAGCCACACCGACCACCAGTGCCGGGGCCAGCACAGACGGCGCCAGCCAGTCTGCAGATACGGCAGCAGAAGGAGGTGAGCCAGCGGCAGTGGCGGGCAGTGGTAAGTCATATTGCTTGCTTATTATTGACAATTAAATATAATTATAAGCTCACTGTAAAGGTGCAGTCTTGTTGACTTGTGAACAACAGGTGAACACAGCAGGAGTTGAAGTTGAGCTGAGTAACTAATGACCGCTCCTATCTTCAATTCAGCAGAAAAGGTTTCATGGACAAGACCTTGAACTATGGGTTGTTGGAAAAGGGAAGGTTGGAAGGGAAAAGGTTGGAGGAAATGTATTATATATGACTGAAAGCGAAGGATGCGTGGGTGAAAGAAAGTGACGGATGTATAAATAGTACTATAGGTGGCTGATAGCTAGGATGCATGGGTGGGTGAAGGATGGATGAAAGGTTGGTATATGGGTAGGAACGAGCTTGCTTGGGTGGGTGAAAGCGTATGTGTGAAAGGATGCCTGCCTGGGTGGGTGATTAGAATCCTGTGGTGGTTTCTTTTGATTGAAATAAACTTAAGGACACATGGGTGGGTAAATGTCAAATGACAAATGCATGTTGCTGAAAGGTTTGTACTTGAGATCATGAGACTACAGTGAGACAGAAAGCCATGTTTGGAACTTTGGATGGATGGCTATATGGATGGATGGGTAGTTTCAATGGTGAAGAGTGGATTGAGAGAATGTAAAAAAACTTAAATGGTGGTGAGTTGCAAAGCCAAGGGTGAAGAATAAAATATAAAATACTCGAAGAACAATGCAATGATGAATGTAAAAATCCTTGGGAAGGAGAATAAGGAACTATGGTGCTCCTCTGTAGTGGTGTTCCTCTCACCTTTACTTGCCTGGAATGTTTTTTTGAGTTTTTTTTTATTCAAATGGTTGAGGAGGTAGTATTTCAGACTCTTCCCTGGATTCACAGTAGTTTTCAAGCGCAACATTGTGTATCCTTCCTACCCACCCATCATCAATCACCTCCCTCCATACCCATGGCATAATTTTCTATGTGTTTTGCTAAGAGCATTGTTTACAATTTGACTTTTTTCTTTCTTGATATGTAGCTACTCCTGCTGCTTCACCGACCAGGCAGGAGATTGCAGCCCGGACCTGGCGGCGGAAAATGGAGGCCATCAGGGCTGAGTACCAGCGGCTGGTGGCCAAGGAGGATGAGGCAGAAGCTGCTGCAGATGCCCCGGGCCCCAGCAAAGCCCCAACAACCACTCCACCATCACACCGTCGTCGAGGTCCAATGGGTGCCCACCGGCACCGCCACCATTCCACCAGCACTGCTGCTCCCCCTTGTTTCTGCCATTATAGGCGCCGCATCATGCGAAGGCTGGCGGATATTAAAGCCAGGCAGGAACAGGTGGAGAGGCACCTCCAGAAGCTCCTAACCCGCTATTAGTGCTCTCTTCAGCCCCTTTTTTAATCTGTATTTGGGTGGGTGGGTGGGAGTTGGGGGATTGTTGGGTTTTTCTTTATTTATGGACATTTCTTGGACACTACTTGGACATTGGTTGGGGTTAGGGAGAGGGGTGGGCCAGTTGTGGGTTTTGTATTTTGTTCAGCGAATAATAAACTTTTCATACTTTTACATTTTATGATTATGAATGATTTAAAAAGAATGTGGTGGGGTTATTGATTGTTTGTTTTACTTCTCAGTGCTGCCTTTGCAGCAGCCAGTTTTAAAAGTCTGCTGATAGTGTAAACAAAATAGTGATGCGGTACCCTCCCTTGTCCTACTACTCTCTCCTCCTAGTCTCTGCAGTCTACTCTGCTACTACTATATAATATTATTAACCCCTAAGGACTCGGAGGGGGTGGGGGGTGAATTACTGTTGTATAGAATGATTGCCATTCAACAATGATCAATCAACCACAGTTCACTTCTCTTACCTGATTAGATGAAGGGAGGGCTCCATGGTTTCCCAAGGTGCCATCATGGTGGTGGTAGTAGTAGTAGCATGCATTGTTAGCGTTTCGTTTGATATTGAAGGCAAACTCATCAGAACTGAAGCGAGGTTTCACTCCCTCGTAGGCGAACTAGAACTGTAGGATAAGGACTCAGAGAGTGGGGACTATTCATCGAACGGGAAGCTAACAAATTGAAATAAAAAAACTTGGTTAATGCCGTTATTATTATATGCAAGCTTGATGACAGTCACCAGAGACTAGTCTACTAGAACAGACTCAGTCTCAGACAAAAGAAGAGAGTATGATAAGCAATGAAAAATTTAATTAATCAGAACAATGTTGAGCTACTACGAACTGTACGAAGTGAACAAGCTTAACCGGCTTAGACTCAAATTAATACAGTGCCTGAATGATGATGCTGGCAATGAGATGTTCCTCTGGAAAAAATACCATACACTGTGTTGGCTGGGGTTGATATTGTACAATATATACTGCCAGTGTGGGCTATATGAGCTTAGTTAGGAATAGGATCCTCCTCACCCTGCACTGAGTTGTTGTGTTGCTTTCACCACATCCGCCCCACCAAGTGTGTGATCAATTAATGGTGTAAAAATTGTTAAGTCACACCTCAATAAATCACACAGCCTGCGGGAAGAGGGTTAGGGGTTTGATGAATGGTTGGGAAGGGGGATTGAGGGAAAGGTTTGACAAAGACAAACACTACACATGGACAACACTCATCTTGGCAGCCGACCATCATAAATCTGTTATGGGAGGAAAAGGAAATGCATGCATGATGATGAGTGGTACTAGACAAGTACAGGGAAGTATATCAATTATGCAAATGTCTGTCTGCCCCCAGAGAGACCCAAGTTACATACATTATATTTATGTTCTGTTGTACCCGGCTTAGAAAGATAGCAAATACAATTAAATGATCAGTAGGAGTAAAAAGCAAATATAAACACAACACACACAGTCGTAATGATTGAAGGGAAAAAAAAGATACTGCATAAATTGGGAGTTGCATCTCCGCATTCCTTTGGACTGTCCGCCTGTGAATCTTGGGTGTTTGGCGGATGCTGTTTGATATGGTAAGTGTGAGTTGTTTATCCAGTATGGCACAGAGTAAAGGGCCTGTAGATGGAAAAACAAAAAGGATATCTAAAAATCAAGGAGAAAACAAAAAGTTAAACTGCATAAGGAGGAGTGCAACAAGAAGACTTTCAGAGGCACATGGCTAAATCAGACTCTGTTTATGGCAGTTACCTCTAACAACAGGCAACCCCCACCCAAACTCCACTTAGCTTCAGATTTGAGCCAGACAGCACTGAGCACACGTACATAGTATACGTACAGCAACATAGCATTTTCCAAATGAAGTAAAAATTCAATGCACCGCTGTCAGTCACACCACACTCACCACCCACTACCACTACACAGACATGTAGGTCTGGTCTCTGTTGTTGTTTACCTTTAGGCCACTTCAAAGTCATCATCAATCATTCAAATCGGTTGGTTTCAGTGGAAGTGAAAAAATCCATCTTCTTCTAGTGGCACGCCCTGAGTTATTCCATCAATCATCTCTGATCCTCCTGACCTGACTCTGACTGCGAATATGGTGGTCATGTTGTCCAACTCCAAGTCCCTACCAACAGTGTCTGACTCCCGAGTGAGTCCTCCAGAATCGTCCACTCCTGACTCAAAAAATGCAATGGATCGGCCTGTAGTAGTACAACTTTGTTATTGAACAACAAGAAGGGAAAGATTGACTTGTGTCACTTTGTAGAATAAACATTCACAACAAACAACAATCACTCATCGTGCAATGCATGCCATCATTTACCTATTCTTCTGGGGCAGTACCTCTAGGTTAGGAAAGGATAGATAGATAGTCAGGGCCCAGGGTTGGAGGCAGGCACACATTTGTTTGAATTCTCTATCCAATGTCTGGTTTGAGAGAAATGGCTTTTGGGCGAGTCAGGAGTGGATGGCGGGGATGGATTTGTGAACCAGAAAGACAGTCACACACAAATAAATAATAAAGTAAATAATGTTCCTTAACTATATCTTTTTTTGGGGGGGCATCAAAGAAAGAAAGAAAGTAACTGGAGATTGAAAGAGCCTAGTTGTAAGGGAAGTAGAGCTCATCCTCAAACTCTGGTTGTTCGCCCAGAAGTAGGTCACCTAACACACTACTTTCATGACCTGAGTCGCCGTCATCATTTTCCTGCTGTGCTACTTCAGGTATTGTGTAATCCGGTGGTGTAACCTTTCCACGTTTTGGGGTGAGAGACTGGTCCTTCTCACTGTCAAAACGGCACCAGCAGCACTGAAAACACGCTCAGAAGAGACACTTGCGACAGGGCAAGCCATATAGTTTATCGCCAGCCTCCTGAGCACTGGCCATTGGTACCTTTTCCCATACCAATACAGCAATGGGTTTTGATCAATGTAGACCTCTGTTGGGTCATCCAGATAGGCCTGGACCATCCGCTCAATGCTCGGGGGTGCTCCGCTTTGCTCGGTCTCTTTTGCCTTTGCCTCAGCCCTTGCTGTAGAAACCATTCCTGTGCCGATTTTGGGGCTGATGCTCCTGATTGTTGATGTTGTTCTTGGTGTTGTTGGTCATTTTGGCTGCTGTGAGCCAACCGCACTGCCCTCAGGCTCAGAAGTTGAACTTGAAGCCGGCTGCCCTGCAGTACTTGTTGTGCCCTGGAGTAGCGGGCCGCTAATTCCCAGACGTTCTTTTTCTAAGTGACTGGCTTCCACAGCTATCCAAGTTTTGTAGTTGGCAAGATCCCCTTCCGAAAAATGAATGAAAGTGTGCAGTAATGGTTTGTACCGTGGATCCAGAATTGTGGCACAAATGTAATGGTTGGATGACGCAATGCCTCTTTGCACCCTTGTATTTTCAGATAAGCAAAGGGTTGAGCTCTCCACCAACTCATATGCTTCTTTTTTTCCCTCCACACCTGCGTACATTGCAGACACCCCCTTCAGCTGTTCCTGTAGCATGTGCAATAATGGAATAGCTTGGCCCATAGCACAGTCCTCCTTGCTGACATCACATGTGAAAAGCTCGAAAGGAAGTAGCATCTCTGTCAGGCATTTAACTAGGCCCCATTGGTCCATCTCAATGATCATGCCTTTCACAGTAGCATCCCATCTTTGCATGACATATTCATTGATTGGTCTGTACTGCTCAAACAGACGTTCAAGAATGTAATAAGTTGAGTTCCAACGTGTTGGCACCTCCTGGATAAGTGCTTTAACTGGCATTCTATTATCACGTTGAATGATCCTCAGCTGCTTCCGGGCTTTAAAAGAATGGCTGAAATGTGTGTAGATTCTTCTGCAGGTGGTCAGTATGTTGCTGACTCAGTCTTCTTTTTCCAGAAAGTCTTGAACAATGATGTTAATGCAGTGTGCCAAACACAGAACCCTGAAATAGCCACCATCGGCCATGGCTTAACTATATTACTGCAATTGGCTGTGGCAAAAAAAACAATGGTAAGCCCTCTTGGTTGCAGCCATTCAAAGACCTTGCTGTCAAAGTCTTCCAAAATGTTTGCAGCAGTATGAGATTTCTCCATGGCGAACATGGCTACAGTTGCATGTTTCCGAGTGGCATTGAAAACTCAGCAGTGTCAAAAATACCTGCTGCAGATATCTTTTCTCTAACCCCCACAAAAGAGATCCAGTGTGCAGTAATGCACATGTAATCAGTGGCTTGGCAACTGATCCACATGTCTGTTGTCAGGTGGATAGTGTGAACAGCACTCTGCTGCAAAGCTTGTCCAAGCAATTCCAGCACGTTGTGATGTTGTGCTGGAACAGCAACTCTGGCGAAATAGGACTGTCTGGAACCTTCCATTTTAGGCAGGTGGCTGTCACAAATTCAAGTAAACCCACCCCTTCCACAAAAGAAAAAGGGAGGAGGTCCAGCACCAACATTTTAGCCAGCTTCGCGTTGTGGGTGGTTGCGTTCATACTGCCACTCCCACCTAAACATGCTGAGAATGGTAGCCTGGATTTTTTTCTTTTCTGGTGCCACTGATGCAGGTGACTTCTTGACGCCAGATGTTGTTAGGCTCAATGCACGTTTTTTCGTTGTGGTACTCTCTTGCCTGGGACCCCTTGGTGTCTCAGCCTCACTCTTGTGCCACTGCGATGTTGCTGATGAGGATGTGGGCGGTACCACTGCACTGCTTGGGACAGGGCTACTTTGTGTACCAGAGAAAATGTCTCTCTCTTGTTCACCTTCCACCATGATCAGATCTTCTACTTCTTCATCCCCACCAACAGCAATGGGTGCAGTTTTTTGGCCAGTAAGGTGCGCCTCCCACTGGATCAAGTGGTGTTTTTTCAGGTGGGTTGTTTGGCCTTCGGTGCCATAGTTTGTACCAAGCTTACCCCGGCTAACACCTTGTCCACAAATGGAGCTTATAGCAATGTTCACCTCCTTACTGCTAACCGAAAAGAAGTCCAACTTCTGGCGGTCAACTTTCTGGCGCTGCTGGTGCCACTTGCAATGCCAGATGAACTGGTAGGTGGGCGCGTAGATTGACTCTCTGCAGTACCTACTTCTACTGAGGTGGTTGTGGTGGATGTAGGTCGCTGCCGGTGAAACATGGAAGCTGGAGGTGGTGTTGGTGGAATTATCTGTGTTGGTGGTATCCGTGCCACATCCCTCACAGCAATTTGGGATGGGGTAATGCCGGTCTCCACTGGCGCAGGACTAATGTCCATGATGACTGGCTCGTCATCATCATCCTCCTCTTCTACATCTACCTCCATAACTCTAAGGCTTTCTGGAATCTTCCTTTTCCCTAGCCTTGTCTCGTGGGTGTGGCGTGTCTCCAACTCAGACGGAGGTGGGATCCAAGTGGTGTATAGATCATCAGAAGGGGGGCTTGAAGAAGAAGTTGTTGGAGTAACCCTTCTTTTCCTTGCTGGGCATCTGGAAGACAATGGATCTTCTGAAGGAGTGGCTTGCTCTTATTCTTCCTCTGCAGGAAGCTCGATCTCCTGAACTGCCCCTACTTTGGGAGGAACAACTACTATTGGGGGTGGTTGCGGCTGTTGTTGCCCACTTATCTGAGTTCCCTGCATTGATTGGGTACTACTTTGCGATAACGATAAGTCAAATTCAACATCACAGCTCATCAGCGTTGGACTCGTGATCAGACTGGCTGTCTCTGCAACAGACATTGGCTTGGGGCTAGGTTGGTGGGGTGGGTCCACTGATGTGGGGGTGCTGCTCCCAGCTTCCTCCCTGGACACTGCTGCGGCAGGCGCAATTTTTGGTTTAACAAATTGTATGGCACATGTTCATGGGCCACTCAGTCGCACAGCCTTGAACAAGAACCTTGTTTTTCACAATAAACCAAAGAATCATCATGTTTTCCGTATTTAAACCATATTTTTATTCCTTCATTGTAATTCCAAACTCCATCCCTTGTTTGTCCATTCGCTTCAAAGGTAGCATTAATTCACATTGTTTTCAAATGCCACAGGAATGCCCATCCGGGCCTTATCAGTAGCAGGTGGGAATTAACCATTCGTCCTGGGTTGCCCCATCCTTTTAAACCCAATGCATTTCGGGCTCTACGGCCCTTCGTCAGGGGTAACTGGAATGGTAAAGCAAACATGTAAACATTCAACTGTCCTGTTCATCTGATTTTCAATCGTACTATTCAAAAACATTCTGTTAAAAAGCTGATTTCCACTCTATTTTCTGAGCCTATTTTAAACATGAAATAATAATAAGGCCCCCTATCTTCTACAAACCCTCACTGATTACTAATGCCTTCTAATAACATCTTCGCTCCGTGACAACCAACTTAAACCCAAAAAAAAACACTTCCGCCTAATTCCCACTCTATTTTCCGTGCCTATTTCAGCCATTTACATAATCGATCGTGCCGAAATAGTAATAAAACCCCCTATTTTCTACAAATCCTCACTCATTCCTGATGCCTTCTAAAAGAATCTTCGCTCCGTAACCAGCAACTAAACACAATGAATCTCTACCTTTTCAGCCATAACTGACAACGTCATCACCTCCTCCACATTCACTCCGATCGCCATTGCTGCGTCCTTCTTCACATTCAAATTCCCATCTGCAATACCTCACGTGAACACCATCTATAACAAACTCCCACGAAAGTGTGATCCTGACCCCGTGACACAATGCCGGTTCAACCATTAACCTTAAAGAGATACTCACCCCACTTAACTTACTAGTGCACTCCCTATTCAACTAATAAACATAAATGCAGCCCGCCCACAAATACAATGCTTCCCTCATTATCACCTCCCACCAACGATGTGCACAATATGAACAAAAATGAATAACTAATCACATATTTAAACTGTGCAAATAACTGATTGTATGCATAAATACCACATTCATGAGATCACATCTTAAATGTCCTTAGTAGAATGTGTACAGTTCCACAGGTACAGTTCATACTTGACTGCATGGGCTCCCTTCCGAAAATTCGATGTACTTCTGCTTGCCTCACTTTTTTCTTTCCTCCATTTTTTCAAATAAAATTCCAACATTTTTCATCTGGGTGCAAACTGTCGTCGGGACAGATTTATAAAGTTCCTCAAAAGAAGTCTTGGGGCGACATACTGGTCTTGGTAAGTGGCAGTGCCTTCTTCTCACTGGCAACTTTCTTTGTACCGGACCTGGTGCCTTTCTTTGGGGCCATCTTGAAGATGTCAGCAGCACGCAGTTGCACAAGTTGAAGAGATGTCTGTGGTCACACGTCACGTGACGTTGTGCGCAACAGGAATTCTGTCTGACAGTACAATGGGTGATGACGTCTCCTCCTCTTTTGTGCACCTAAAAGCAAAGAAGAACATCAGTGAAACATGGCATTCATTGTTGTGGTTCAATTACTACTAGTACAAACAAACAAATATAATATATAACTTAGTGTGTGGTCACACTTGTTGGTGTTATTAATATTATTACATTTATTACCTCAGTTATTAAAAAAACATAACAATACAGTGTAGACATTTGTGAGACTTTGACAAAAACAAGGGCTTTCATGCTAGGTGTACTAGTGTACAGTACACTCAGGAAAGATAGGAAAGAAGAACAACAACAACAAAAATACAAATGTAACGGACCCGGTTTGGCATTGTGCATCACGTGGGATTCAGCATTCAGGGAGCTGCAGCTGACAATGGATAGAAGCAATAAGCCAAGAGGAACAAAGGAAAGACATGCAGGCCTAGTGCAGAAGCACACTGGCTGGCTTCACAAAATGGCCACCAGCCACATAGCCAGGCCACAACAACAAGAAAGGGAAGACAGACAATGCAGGCCTATGGCAAAAGCACACTGGCTGCCTTCACAAAATGGCCGCCAGCCACATGGCCAGGAACGCCACAACAAGAAGCAATAAGCCAAGAGGAACAAAGGAAAGAAGACATGCATGTCTATGGCAAAAGAACTACCACCACCACAAAATGGCCACCAGCCACATGGTCAGTCACTCACAACAACAACAAGCAGGAGGCCTGGAAAAAATTAACTCAAACAGGCCTATATGGACACAGACTTTACAAAATGGCCCCTGGCCACACGGGGAGGCTCAGCCAAGGCAAATACTGGCCCACTATTACAAACACACTCACACACTGGCCAGAAAAAGGAGGCGTGCTAAATAACACAACTTTAATACAACAATGCCAAAAACAAAAATCCACAGGGCTAAAAAAGTTTTGCAAGTTACACAACAACCACACCCATCCAACCGGGGCATTTATTTAACACACATGAAAAAAAGTGAAATACCCCAAAAAACACATTTTGCATTTCAATCCAATGCCATCCATGCCCTAAATGATGTTTAAATTCAACAGACACCACAGAAACTGTTGTTTCATGCACCCATGAGTAGCTCTGGGCCTATTGGTTAGAAAACCCATTGGCAGACTAGGCCACATAGTGAATCAATTCAAATCAATAATATTGCAAATTTATTAGAAAAAGTAGTGAACTGTGCTACATTTTTTGCAGGATAAAAGAAGAAAACATTGCATGCAAAACAACAACTAGCAAGAAGGCTTTCAGGCCTAACGCAGAAGCACACTGGCTGCCCCTTCACAAAATGGCCACCAGCCACATGGCCAGGCCACAACAACAAGAAAGGGAAGACAGACAATGCAGGCGCATGGCAGAAGCACACTGGTTGCCTTAACAAAATGGCTGCCAGCCACATGGCCAGGCAGGCCACAACAACAAGAAAGGGAAAACAGACAATGCAGGCCTATGGCAAAAGCACACTGGCTGCCTTCACAAAATGGCCGCCAGCCACATAACCAGGCAGGCCACCACAAGAAGCAATAAGCAAGAGGAACAAAGGAAAGAAGACATGCAGGTCTATTGCAAAAGCACTACCACCACCACAAAATGGCCACCAGCCACATGGTCAGTCACTCACAACCACAACAAGCAGGAGGCCTAGAAAACAATGAACTCAAGCAGGCCTATATGGACACAGACTTTACAAAATGGCCCCTGGCCACACGGGGAGGCTCAGCCAAGGCAAATGCTGGCCCACTATTACAAACACACTCACACACTGGCCGGACAAAGGAGGCATGCTAAACAACACAGATTTAATACAACAATTCCAAAAATGAAAATCCACAGATCTAAAAAAGGTTTTCAAGTTACACAACAACCACACACATCCAACAAAAGCATTTATTTAACACAAATGAAAAAAAGTGAAATACCCCAAAAAACACATTTTGCATTTCAATCCAATGCCATCCATGCCCTAAATGATGTTTACATTCAACAGACACCACAGAAACAGTTGTTTCATGCACCCATGAGTAGCTCTGGGACTACTGGCTGAAAGGCCTATTGGCAGGTTAGTGAATTAAATAAATATTGCAAATTGATTTCAAAAGTTGGAGAAAATGTAGTAAACTGTGCAACATGTTTCCTTTATAAAAGAAGAAAAATTACTTACAAACAAACAACTAGGCCCCTAGTGAAACTACAGACCACCCACCACAATAAATTTAAAAAACAATGATGAAAAGTACAAAAAATGTAGGTGCAATGCCCCAATCAAACAAAAAACACCAATTTTCAAACTTACTTGTGAAATCTCAAATTCAAAAGTCCTCAAATCCAATGATATATGATGCAGCAGAAACAAAGAGGTATCCTTCCAAATCAAAATGAAAAGTGAACAGGAGATGGACAAAGCACTGGGAGGAGCCTGTTGGACAGGAACAGGAAGTTGGAGACTCTGGGGCACTTCCTTCCTCTTAAAAAAAAAGTAGAAAAAGGACTCCTTGCACAGAAAAGTACAGCCAAATGTCAATCTGAGGAGTTTTTTTAATCCAAATCATCATTTTGAGAAGGTTTTGATGCTGCTCGAGAGAGATTCTTCTCCAGATTGCAAATTCTGCGTGTTCGGGATCGCGATCTTCACAAAACTTCCGCTGGAAGTCTGATGGCGCGCTCGAATGACGTGTTCGTGATCACAATCTCTCGCGGGACCATGTGGCCACCTTGCAAATCTTGTGGCGCTCGCGAATGGATGGGAAATCACGCCGGTGACCGCAGGCACCCGGTAAGTTGCTCCCACACATGCGAAAATACATTTTGGGAGCGCAAACACAAACAATACTCCGCTCCAGTGCTGAGCACAGAGTTTTTGGCAACTCCGCATTCTACGTGGAACGTGGAGTTGCCAAAAATCCGAATACTCCGCAAGGGGAGTGGAGTTTTATGCCCAGGGTTAGCTTGGACACACACACACTGTGGCTGTGCTTGGAGGCTAACCTACTCGCACATGGGCAGACCACGGTCACATACTCTCAGGGTCCATACACGGGCTCGGTTTTGATATCGCAGGACAGCAGACACGCAATTCACCTAAACACTAGAGATTATAAACATGGAATACAGCCCTGAGGAAGTCAAAGGGTGAGACACCCACTGACGAAACACGTGATGGCTGGTGGAAGAAAGGAAATAAAAGAAAAAGTTTGAAGAACATGATGAGAACAGATTGACTTACAATTGTGTTTATTGATATTGCGTGTGCTGGGTTAATTTTGCTTTTACCCTCTGCTACTTTTAACTTTATATTCTGCTTTTAGAACCAGTTTTTATGCCCAGTTTTAGCCGAGAAAGGTTTTAAAACACATCAAGAAGGTTTATTGCTTTTACAATGCTGTGAGTTCCCAACAATTTGTTATGCTGCTTTGAATTTTATTACCCAGGCGAGGAGCTTAAGGAAAAAATATGCAGTTTGATTCAGCTATGATGCCATGGAAGCGCAATGATGCCGTACAATTCAGTAATTGATTTTCGTGTTCTAAATGTGTGTGATCTGTTTGTAGTTATTTTTAACTTATGTTTTTACTGAATAAAGATTATTTGACTTTGACTTTGAAGCACTTTTGAAACTATAACTGAACCTCTGTCAGAAGAACGGATGCACTGCTTAAAGGACTCATCTGGACTGCTTTACTGTTTGTAGCCCTGCTGCCTGCCAACTACTGTGCTGCTTAAAGGACTCAACTCAACTACTTTTCTGCTTGTTGCCCTGCTGCCTACTGTTTCCTAACTCTGGTCAAACCAGACACTGTGTGGACTTGTAACCAGGCACTGTTGGCTCTACAAATCCCCCATCGACAAGAGAACTGTTGTTCTGCCAGGAGGAACTGCCACTTGGGCTGCCTGCCTTGTTGTGTTCGCCTACTAACTGCTGGGCAGCATATGGGTCTGCCATTTGGCCCCTGCATTTTGTGCTGGCCTGCTGCCTGCCCACCTCTTCATGCCCCCCAAAGTGTTCTCCCAGGAGCCCAGCACATGGGGGGCGCTGTGTACTTCTCCTTGTGGATTTCTCCAGTGCATGTGTTGCACTCTGCCTCCTCCCTGAACCAGCACGTGTGGAGTGATTTATTGTGTTTGTACCCCAGCGCTGTGTGGTGGCTAGGATCTGCACCTACTGAGAAAAGAGGCTGAGTGCTCAATCCTGAATCAGTATTCCCCAGTGTGGCGTGAATCAAAATCAGCCTGTCTTGCCGCCTGCAGCGCCCACGTGTGGGAGTAGCCGGGCGAGGCTGGGACCAGAGGATGCAGGTCCTATCTCCGAGGCGCATTGGCATTCCTACAGGCATCTCCCCCCCTACAGCGACTGCCTTGGATCAGGAGAGGGCAGTACTCGGGGATGCGAGGACCATTCTATTTACCGTTTGGGCAGCGCTCCTCTACATGCAGGGGACCAAGCGAGGTCTCCCCACTCAAATCTACTGTATGTGTCCTCCCCCTTTTTTTGGCCGTGGACAAATTAAAGCTGTCCCACGCACCCTGGCAGGCAGTCCTGCATTCTTCTAGTCACAAAAGGAATGCGTGTCTGGGTGGCTAGGATGAGCCCTGGACTCACCAGGGCTTACACTGGGCATTTCTTAAAGTTAAGCATCTAGGCCACTTATCAGGACACTATTATGGTCTGACTCTCCCCACTCCCATGCCTCATTTGTCCAGTGGCTGACCCACGACGGGGATCGCAATCGCTTAATCATTCACAGAAATTACCATATTACATGTAGTAGGCGCGCAGGTGTTCCTGTGCCCTACTCTGGTTCCTGATAAACTCATTTAAACTAGGCTCATGAAAATTATCGTAACCCCATTAAATAGGAGTGCAGGGGTGCCTGTGCCTATGTGGGCATATTATTACCAATGGCTTATGGTGACAATGCATGATTTATATACTAATGGTAATTTTTGATGATTTATTTATTTTTCCTCTTACCAAAGTGCTGCATTTCATGCCCTGATGTTGTAATGTATGTCGTTTTGATTCTTGCATTGACAGGACAATAAGTACTAACTTAGGATGTGCGTATTATGCACAGTACCTATAATTCATGTTGTTTTGGTCTATGTTTATGTTCAATTCACAATATATATATTTTTATATAATCCTGTGTGGAGTCTCTTTTGTTGTGTATTCCTTGTGTTTCTGTGTGGGTGCATTGTGCACATGCTTTAAACATTGACTCTGATAATAAGACTCACTGCTCTGCATCAAGCTATCAGAGGGTGAGCACATGTTATCTTTGGTGTGTAACTTACTTGGCCTGACTAGAGTAGTGCGTACTGCCTGGCTTAGGTGCATACCCTAGCGAACCAGAAACCCCATTTCTAACAGCCTCTGACACATCCTCCTTCACTTCCTCCCAGGTATCAGTTGTTGACTACAAAAGGTTATAGTTGCTCTCACCTTCGAATTCATTCATGTATTCACCATTGAATGTTCATGACCATTGAGCACAGTATTGTGCAACCTCATGAGCTTAACAGTTGCCCACTGTCACATAACTGTCAACACTGCAGTGGGAGGGACACTTCACAACTGCAATTTTTGCAGGCAGCTGTAGTGCTTTAATTAATCTCATGACATGTTTCCCATTGTGTATAGGGGATCCAAATGATGTCATAAATCCTCTTTGTGGCCATAACTGTCCAAAGTCATGAATGACACCAAATCCATACTGACTAACTGTAAATATAGTCACTCTCAGCTGTTCAGAGAAACACAATGCTCTAGTAAGAGCTATCAGTTCAGTCACTTGTTCAGAGAACACTCCTCGAAGCCAGGAGGCTTTGACTACCCCAGAGAATGTGGAGACTGCTTATGCAGCTCTCAAATTTCCTTCATTGTCTCTTAAATATGATCCATCCACAGACAGTATGTAATACTTTTCTACTAGTGGCTCATCTCATATATCAGGTCTTGGCTTGGTGCATAGTTCAGTGACTTCAAGAAAATAATGCTCAACGTCCCCTGTGCCATTTTCATTCTCCAGGAGAGGCATAAAGGTGGCAGGATTCAATGTAGCACATCACTTAAGGGTTGCATTTTCTACAGTCAGTATGATCTGTTCATATTTTGTTAAACGGCTGTTGGTTAAGTGCTGTGTGCAGGTACGTGTCAACAAAATATCAACCGAATGTGGCACAAGAACAGTTAGGGGATGTTCCATCACAAACTTTCACACCGTTCTATGCTGACACCAACTGCTGCCATGGCTTTAAGGCACCCAGGAAGCCCTGCGGCAACAGGATCAAGAGTAGAGAAAAGTAAACCACTGGTTGTCTGGCATCCATGTATCTGTGAAAGCACTGAGAGAGTGCAGCCCTCCCTCTCACTGCAGAAATTAGTAAAAGCTTTATTGTAATCAGGCATTCACAGTGCTAGGGCATTACTGAAACTTTCTCTCAGCTCTAGGAAGGCAATGAAGCAGTCATTATCCCCTGGTATCAGATCAGACACATTCTTGTGTGTCAGACTCTGTAAAGGCTTGGGCACTTGGGAAAAGTTGGGTATCCACTGATGACAGTAGCCCACCATTCCCAAAAATATCCTGACTTCTCTCTGGGTGGTTGGCGGATTCATTTTAAGAATCATCAAGATTCCTTCTTGTGACACCTTCCTCACTCTTTTCTCAACGTGATGTCCGAGATACAAAAGTTTTTTCTGACAATACTGCAACTTACTTGGGGACACTTTATGTTCATTCTCAGCTAAGTGGTTCAGTAATGCAATTGTATCTTGTTTATAAGCTTCCTCTGTATCTGATGCAACCAATAGATCGTCTATGTACTGCGCTACGACTGAGTTACAGGGCATGACTAGGGTCTCAAGATTCTTTTTGAGGATCTGATTAAAAATTGAGGGACTCTCTGTATACACTTGTGGGACTCTGCACCATGCCAGAACACGGTTCTGGAACTGGAAAGCGAAGAGTTACTGGCTGTCCTCATGCAAGGGTATAGAGAAGAAGGCCTGCCACAAATCGATGACAGTGAGCCACTCAGCCTCACATGGATTTTGAAACAAAATCACAGATGGATTCAGTACCAAGGGACAACAGGGAATAACGATACTATTAATTTTTCTCAGGTCCTGCAATATGTGGTATTTCCCGCAAGACTTCTGCAAGCCCATAATGGGTGAATTGCATGGACTCCCCATTATCTCCTTTAAAATGCCTTGTTGTGTCATTGACTCAATCACTGGAGTAATCCCAGCAATTGTTTCAGGGGTCAGATTATACTGTGGGATTCTTGGGTACTCAACATTGGATTTTATTTGTATGTGAACAAGCTCAACTCCCTTTATGAGACCAATATCTTTTCCTGAAAAGTCCCAGACCTCAGACTTCACCGTATCCTTAAGGTCCGGTGGTAAGTCCTTAGATGTCATTACGGAATACAACCCAACTTTTGGCTCTTGACTCATCAGTTTAAAGCCAACATCTTCATCATGGGTCTGAAATTCTACTCCTTTCGAAGTACAATAGATAGTGCAATTTAACTTGCACAATAAATCACATCCTAATAAGCTCACAGGACTCAGATCACTCATCACAAGCTGGTGATTCTCCTCAAAGGGCCTTATTTTAACAGGTACTTCTGTTATGAGATTTGTCATTTACTTATTTGCAACTCCTACAACTTGGATTCTTTTTGCCCGAGAGGGGTAGGTTTGGAACTTTTACTGTTCTAACAGTAGACCGGATAGCACCAGTATCTATCAAGAATGATACAGGGTGGCCATTCACCTCACCTTCTACAAATGGACCACTCTAAGACTGTGCCAAGTACTCAATCTTCCTCTCCCCTCAGGCACCGTCATTGTGACTGATCAGAGCCGGATCCCTCAAGCGTCTCAAACATAGGAAATTACTGAAACGGATTCCGGTTCTGGAAGGAATTCTGATTTAAATTTGGGACTTGATTTGAATTAAATTGGGAACCATTTGCATTTGGCTGCAGCACCGGGGCTTATGGACCCTGCATCACTAGAGCTGGAGGCACATTAGAATTTTCCATGCACAGTCTCGGTACACCCTGTGACTGTATGGGATTTTTACTCTGGGGTTGTGTAAACCCTGAATTCTGAATCTGGTTCTCATTCATCACTCTGCTGGGATTAAGATGACATTCCCGCTTCCAATGCCCTAACCTATTGCAATAATGACAAGGATTCGATCTCTTGAAAGTACCCACATCGATCCCAGTACTAGGGTCAAGTGAAATACCACAGCCTCTTGCTTGTTGCGGGAACCCATTTCCACCTTACATCATGGGAGCTACCTGTGGAATCACACCTTGCATAGTACCCACATTCCCTACATACAATTGACTCTGACTTCCTCTCTGTGCTGCTTTCATCTGTTCCACCATCATTTTATCTTTCAATCACTTCAGCTTAATTTCCAGTTCATCAGTACAATATTTTGCATATCTTAAAATCTCATCAACCAATTTATTCTGCCAACAGATCAAATGCTGTTGAATCATCAAGCTGATCCTGTGTCTCAATCCTGTCACAATCCAGGACACAACATTTTCCATTTCTTTAGCTGTTAGAATCTCATCTCCACTGTGCTGCTTAAACACCTTCAACAATCTCTCATAATAGGCATGAGCAACTCTTTGGGCTCATGGGTCGTCCTGCCAATCTTAGCCCAATCAATGTCTTTAGCTGGTATTTTCCCTTTCAAAAAGGTTATCTCCGGGTGATACTTTTTCACCACTAACGGTGACGGGGCATGTGATATCGGATTTCTCTAAGGTTCCTTCTCAGGGTACTCTACAGCCACCTTACATTCTGCCCACAAATCACTTGGTAACACAATGTCGAAAAAAGTGTTTAAATCCACCCACAAGACTTGTAAAATCTTCACAAATCGCTCAACCTGTGTATACTATTCCACTGGCTTTTCTCTCAACTTTGGTAATCATTGGTGAATGATGCAAGATCACCCCTACTGCAATGCACATAGACATAACCTCCACCAGGCACTTCCCTCAATGGAAAATTTGAAGCGCCCTCACCATCTATTAAAGACAGAGGCGGCTCTCCCTTTGTTTTCTTTTGTCCTTTCCTCTTCGCCCATCTGCCTTTCAAATTATCTAACACAATCCATTTTCAGATGCAACTAATTAATTCCTTAATTTGCATTTTCATTCCTGGTGTTCTCTTACTGCAAATCTCAATCTCATATTTTCTGCAATGACTTGGTTAGGCCTAAATCTACATCATAAGTGTGGGCCAATTCAGACAATTTAATATGAACTTGGCCTGCATGTTTAGTGACATCTTTACACATGAATACAAGTTCGTACTCTTAGTAGGTATAATCGGGAAGTCAAGGGTTCCTAATATCTTCTCATCCAGTTCTAACTTTAAATTACCTGCATCCACTGCATGTTCCCTCACCAGGGTATGTATTATTTCTTTGCCTAATCCTGAACCTTCACTTTCTCCTGGGAACCCATTGGAAAATCAAATCCAATCATCTAATTCTCAGGCACTAATACCACTCTGTACTACAGAGGTATTACACACTATCCTTTCTCCTGGATTACTGTTGATAACACTTTGAGGTGAATTTCAAATAGACATGTCCAAATTTGGTGATCTTTGAGTGGACTCTCCTCCAGGAGTACATCCTATCTTAAAATCTCATCAACCAATTTATTCTGCCAACAGATCAAATGCTGTTGAATCATCAAGCTGATCCTGTGTCTCAATCCTGTCACGATCCAGGACCCAAATGTTCCCATTTCTTTAGCTTTGAGAGTCTCAACTCCACTGTGCTGCTTAAACACCTTCAACAATCTCTCATAATAGGCATGACCAACTCTTTGGGCTCATAGGATATTCATAGTTGATGCTGTAGTGGAAACGTACTGGATATTCACCTGAATAGGGACTAACGGAGTACGTCCTATGCCTGGGACCACAGGAGCATTAGCTAGTATATCTACTCCAATAGGAACTGTCAAAGTATGCACCGTGTTTCCTGCCGACTGGGTTTATGCAAAGGAACTGCAGGACCAATAGTGACCAGAACAGCAATTGCTTCTGGGGCCTTAGGGAACAGTGGAGCTAACAGGGGTACTGATCCCTAAACTCTCTCCCATCAAGTTTTGACTCGTATTTACTGGTGCGGTGGCTATTCCAGAGTTTCCACTGGGAACTGCACCATTAATTTCCTCAGGTTGGGCCACATTATATGGAGGTTGCGCGTTGATAACAACACAACTAAGAAATTATCGCTAGAATCACTATCACTGTCTTCGCCAATACTCTCTGGGTTTCCTGCCTTTTCCTTCTTCTCATTCTGTTTCTTTTCTAACTCTTTTTCAGGTCCTTCACTCGCCTATACAGGGTAAAGTCTATTTCCCTCTACTATATCAGTTCTCCACCGCCGTTGTTCTGCATCCCATCTAGCATCGGCACAGCTACGCACTGCCTTTCAGACTCTTCCCTGATATTTTTCCCTTTGCTTAACATGAGCTCAATGCTCCTAAGCATTAAGTGCTTCAAACTGTGCAGGCCTAGGAGGCAGCTTCATTTTGTACAAGACCCTTCTCAGATTTTTAAATGATTCTCAAATTAAATGTGCCATAGTGTGGACAAATCAATGCACCTTCTTTCAATGTGGCCTCATGCCATTGATTAAGCCAAATACATGTGTGAAGGCCCACATTTATGGCCATAAAATTACCTGGTGTATCTTCGGGTGGTACCTCTTCCCCATCTATAATAGGAATTCTCACATCTACACTAATCAGGTTTGGATAACCTCAAAGAATTTTATTTTTCAACAATATTGTCAACAATCACAAGTATAATTTCATTTCAAACCAGGAAACAATTCTTTACCCACAATTATCGTTCAGCATCAACAACCAATAATAGAGCGGCTCTCTATGACGTACTCAACCAATAACAGCTTGGCACTAACGCCAACTGTCCAATCTCAGCACAGCACACTGTAACATCCTTCTCACTCCTCGCAGTTCCTCATCCTTCTTTACAATTCTCCGTGAACGTTGCACTACAAACAGAACAAAAATGCCAGGCAAATTCAACAAAGTTTGTCTGCTCCACTAAAGAATCAATAGCATTTAGACATAGAAGAAATGGTCCGGAGTGACACTTTCCAGCCTATTCTGACTCTCTCTTGATTAAAACCTCGGCCAGCAAGGAATCACCCAGATTAGTGTAGCTTCACCCTTTACGCAAAATGATCCACCACACCAACCACACCTTACTCTCACACAAAGATAAATGGCCCTATCTCAATTGTGCCATCGACTGTACCTCACAACAAGCACCACAATGCTTAGCAAACAATTACAGCACAGTGTTTTCTACACAGATAACCTATTACTATCCCGGGATCTTAGGCTATGTTGAGCCTGATAACCACTTCAACTTCTTTGTATACAGCGCTACCACATCCGCACAACAACTTAAAACTTCACTGCATCAAACTATGCAATCTCCGCAAAACACAGCAAGCTAGACATAAGCAATTGCAAAATGCAACCCTATTGATTCTCACTCTTCCGCTGGTACAACTCTCTCCCGAAGTGCTAGAATCTGCCGACTCGAGACATGGGCTTTGAGTGGGTTTGGGCAAGACTGGGTGTGACATGGATATAGTAGCTCGCTCTGTCTCAATAACTAAACCATCCGACAAGCTACCATCTGAGACCATACAGGTGTATGATTTACAATCTCTCATCTGATGGCTCTTTTTGAGTTGACTGAGATGCAAATGGAGTTAGCAATAATAAAACAATTCAACTTGCATGAAACCCATTTGGCCCCACAATAAGGACCAGGAATCAGTACTTGAAGTTAAGTAGTTTTATTGCGAATTAATAATCAGACCATTATATATGCATATCAAGAGAATATTAAAAAGATACAGAATTACAGCTGGCAATCTGAAATATAGCAGTAGGTTCAGTCTCAGTAGAATTAGATGTGAAATAATCACAGCCACAGCAATACAAAAACTGAGAAAAAGGAATAGGTGTTCCTTAAAGAAATTACGATTCTCTACTATGAACATGAATAAGTTCTAAAGTCATCTTAGCAAGGCACTAAGTTTAGAATAAGGATAGCTGGTAGAAAAGACTTCCAGAATTGGACTAATTGTTTAGCATGAAGCTTCACACTTGCAAGAATAAAGTAAGTAGAGAGGTCTGAAGTACTCTGTACCCCTCAAAGTCTAAGGGAATTCGCTCTAACCTTTAAGTGTGAACACTAATTAAAACAAACAGAAACTTGAGCAACAACCATATCTCTTCCCACACCACCAGAAGCCTTTCGTTTCCCTTCTTGTGGTATGCATTTGAACATCCCTTGAATTTCATATCCCACAGAACTTGGGAAATTACTGCAACCATGAACATTCCCCGTTCCTGATACGCGATGAATAGGAGGCTTCATGTGCTCATTAGGTCTTCAAGTTTCTTGCCAAGATTTGTCTTCTCAGGCCTTACTATCACTAAACTAAAACATACAGCAATACTCCTTCTCTCCACCTAATGAAATCATGAGAACTCACCTGCAAAGGAAAAGAACAAACTGGAAAGGCAAAATACGTTTCAGTTAAGGTCTGTAGTTAGACTAACTTTAATTAACCATTTAGGGGCCAATTAACAAAGGTAAACCTACACTTTTGTGTGAGTTTACTACTTTTCGGTATTCACAAAGGAAAACTTAGACCAAAAGTTTAACTTTACTACTTTTCTTTATTCACAAAGGTAAACTTAGACCAGAAGTCTAAATGTACTACTTTTCGGTATTTATAAAGGTAATTTACTACTAGTAAAGTTAGACTTTTGGTCTAAGTTTACCTTTGTGAATACCGAAAAGTAGTAAAGTTAGACTTTTGGTCTACGTTTACCTTTGTCAATACTGAAAAGTAGTAAAGTTAGACTTTTGGTATAAGTTTATC
Source organism: Calotriton arnoldi (assembly GCA_963921515.1). Taxonomy (NCBI): domain Eukaryota; kingdom Metazoa; phylum Chordata; class Amphibia; order Caudata; family Salamandridae; genus Calotriton; species Calotriton arnoldi. The sequence continues at coordinate 636,324 of CAWUFW010008397.1, forward strand.
TTGGTGAATGCCGAAAAGTAGTAAACTTATAAAAAAAGTCTAAGTTTACCTTTGTGAATCTGGCCCTATATGTGCATTTCAAATACATGGTTATACTTGTGCACATGTAACTCAGAATTAATGCATTTAAATGTTCACACACATTAATGAGGTTATGGCACACAGTAAATATAGTGTCATATGTCGGTACAAAAGGACATTTCGGTGACGTGTAAGGGTGAAGTCTAAATTGCGCTACTCCACAGTGCATGTGTGCTGCACTTCATATTGGACATACAATGTGTGAAAAGTTGAATTATTTGTCTACAAATAGTATTTTGTACTGGAACCCTTCCAGTTCAAAACCTAAGCTAGACATGTAGCGCTCAAAATCCAGGCCATTTCCTGCTTTTATAAGGCAGAATATGTGTGTGCAAACCCAAGTGGATTTATTGGGTGAAAGTCCGCACCGGTTAGTTTTGTGTGGAGTGAATGAGATGTGGTTTTGGAGAAGATTCATATCACTAACCACTGTCAAGGAGCAGGGTCACACCGGGATATCTTAGTATTTTGGGGGCCCCTGTTTGAAACAGATTTGAATTTATGATCCAATATCAGCTCTTTCATGACCTTTTTGGCAAGTCACTGACAGTGTACAGACACACTCCTACAAATTCTAAATGTGTTTACATCTAATATTCAGGGAGATTGATGTGTGTTTTCAAAATTGTAAGACAGCAGCAAATAATCTCCTTGGCACCCTCCCATTTCTAATATGTCAGGTCCTGTTTTGATCTAAAAGAAACTTTTTTATAAGGATGTTGCATGAACCAAACACAATATTTCTCTGCAAAATGTCTGTAATAGACTCTCACATCACCTGCATTAAAAATAAATTAAAGTGAAACAGTATTTCTCTTTAAGAATTATTCAAGGTCATCAGGGCAAGACTCTGCAGAACAGAGCAGGCTCCATCAGGGGGCCCCCTACAAGGCGGGGGCCCAGGGCCAGAGCCCACTTTGCCCCTGACTCAAAACGTCACGTTCGACAATTAAAGATTGGTAATGTTAAAAGAAGCTCTCTCTCTTTCTCTTACGTGCTCTAGGCCGCCCCCATCCCAATGTTTGAAGTATCTGTCATGGAATATGGCCACACACTGTCTCCCCGAAGAAGGCCACATCATCAGTGTTCACTGATTCTTCTAAGGAAAAGTATTATATCTTTAACGTTAAGGAATTTTTCTTGGGGGACTCTCAACAGTAGCAATAAATTCTTTCTAAAAGTCGATTACATCTGCAAAGTTTAAAAACTCTGGGCCTTATTTATGAGGCCTTGCGTCACTTTTACGCCGCCGGTGTGTCACTTTTTGTGACGCACCAGGGGTGTAAAAAATGCGCCATGTTGCGTCATATTTACAAAGTGATGCATCTAGGTAGATGCGTCACTTTGTAAACCCCTGCGCCACTTTATACCTGCACCAGGTATAATGTATGCAGGGGGGGCGTTCCGACACAAGAAAGGGTCGTAGAAGTGACGCAGTGAAATCTATGAGATTTCACTGCACCACTTCTAGGACGCAAATTCGTCAATATCTAAGACTGACGCAGGCACATTTAACATGGGACTTGCCCCTGTGTAATGACCCATTGCTGGAGTTGCGTCACTTTTGTGACACACTCCAGCAATGCATCATTTTTGCGCCTACAGATACGTCAGAAATACTGACGTATCTGTAACTCCTTGCGACATGATGCATCATACTGTAAATATGACGCATCATTGGTGTCGCAAAGGAGGGCGCAATGAAAAGTGACGCATCGCTGTTTTCTTGCAGCGATGCGTCACTTTTCGTAAATGACGACCTCTCTGGCTTATTTACAAGCCCCTTGCGCCACTTTTGCGTCATTTTTAACATGGGAAAAGTGACGTACGGGTGGCGCAAGGGGCTTGTAAATAAGCCCCTCTTTCCTTTAGAGGAGGGTCTTATCTACAATATTTAGGACGACTTTCCCAGCTCTCCGTTTTGCATTTCTGAATCTAATTTCTTACTTTCTAATTATTGGCCCCCAAATCTCCGGCCTTCCGTTATCTGAGCCCCAGTTATTACTTCCCAAAGCTCAGACATTTCTTTACATCACTGCAATATACTCTCCCCTAAATCAGGTACCACGGTTAAATACTTCACGAATCAAAAGTGTCATCACAATGTCAAACATTATTTGGTAAACCTCAGGTCTTAAGTTAACAGACTACCAATTATTATTTCCTGTATATTAAAGCTCCTGGTAATGCAGATTCATAATATGCAGAAATCCTGGGCATTACTGTTGGCATTTTGAGGGATCCCTTTAGATTCTGTGGAGATGCAAGGTATTTTGCCATCTGTGACCTCCATGTGCTGGTCCAGGCTTACAGGCCTGAGTAATTACAGTTTAAAGCGTGTGTGCTTTACTTATTCTTAATTAATAAATTTTTCGGCAACTAAACATTAAAGTTAGAGGACATGGTAAGAGTTGACGGACGGAAAAGTGTTTTAGTTTGTGTTTATACTCCCCATTTAATGTAACGTATTATAAAATAATGCACAATCGACATACAGGTGCCACAGAGTACAGCTGCAAATGGATGATACAGCGTGTTAATCTTACTGAAACAGTCTTATTCCCACTGAAGTTTCTTAAACTACTCTAATTCAGAAATGCAATCTGTTTTTTAACTAAATGCATAATATGTTCATTCATTGCTTTGTGTTTTCAGTTTCTGCCTAAATTCCATAGCCAGGCATGCCTCTCCCCGGTCAATAAATTGAGAAGTCCAGCATTCGATCTCACGGGCTCAGAGTGGTGTGGCGCCCTCTGGTGTCCTTCAGTGGGAAATCCGTCAATGGTAAGGTAAACCACAACACAATGGGGCCAAATGACAAAGAAGTTTAAGAGTAGTGAAGCAGTACTACAAGAGTACCATTTCACATACTCCTAACTGTGTTTGAAAATCGGCCTCAAAATGACCTTGTTAGAAAACGTTTAAGGAAGGCATAGTCCTTTCTATTTTTTCTCTTGTATATGATTAGTTCTCGAATTCTCCCATTTTATTCCCATTTTAGATGTTTTGTGCTAATTCATAGAGACATTTGAGAGTATGTGAAGTAGCAGCAAAGCAGTACTACTCCACGTCCTCAAAAACACCTTTGGGGCTCGACAATAACCAGACCCTGGCGCCATCATTCGGAGCAGTATAGGGCAGCCCATTTCTCCCTCTGGGACCCAACTGGTCCACTATTAGTTTTTGGAAACCCTGTTGTTCTTAATGAAGTTAGCCTCCCTTAGGCTCCCCTCAACTTGGTTTATTTCATATAGTAAAGAAGACTTCAGAGGCTTTAGCAAGACAACAATCGAGTAACAACAATTCACCCTTAAATGGATCATCTGCATGACCACGAATCTAACTGTCTTAGGGAATCAATCCCTTTATCAGCTGACAGTGATCTTAACAGAAGAAGATATTACCTGATAACATGGATGCTTCTGCTGAGTGGTTAACGGGAGCAGTTTGATCTCGTTGAAGTAGCACTGGAGTTCACTGCATGTATGTGTTTGTATGTATGTAACTCAGTGCTTAATTTTAGCCGGTGGTTTCCAGTGCTTGGTACCGGCATTAAAATGTCAATACCGGCTCTTATGACAATCTGCCACTTGGTGGTGCTGTTCATCTAATTTAGAGATCAGCACAACAACAGTTGTTTATTAGTTCAATACATATTAAAAATGGTTAACACCTGTTGCCTAATTCATTCTTGTAGCCTTGGGGGCCTAGAACAGGCTAAAATGTCAAACTTGTAGGTGTGTGATGGTTGATAGTTGTGCTGGTATTATCATTGGCAGTGCTGGCAGGGGCAATGGGTGGAGCAAGCTGCAGTGGCCTCCTGGCAAGGGACCTGGCACTTATTTATTTACAAATTAAGCACGGATGTTATTTATATAATGCGAGCACTGTACAGAGTCGAAGGCATAAATGCAGTCAGCGTGTGACTTGAGGGGCTTCTAAGAGCAAAGGTTGACTATTACTGCATCTGTCAGTTTAAGCACTAGGTTCTATATCATTAACTAAACAACTAGATAATTAATCCATTAAAAATTATAACAAGGCTAAACATGTTTAAAATTGTCTAGAAAAAGAAAGGTGCGCTGTGCATTTAAGAACTAGTATGATATAAAAGAGAAGACACAACTATGTCATCTGCAGAGAATCCAAAATTGTCAGTAGTTTGAGTAAATGCTCCTCTTGACAGTCAGTGAGATGCTTATAATTAACAGTACCATGAGTTAGAGTTTCTTACTCACATTGAAAGCAAGCATTGGCAAAGCCAATCGTTCTCACTTTGCTAATGATGAGCAGACAAAGTGATTTGCTAATGCCCAAGCGTTAAGTTAAAAGTGTAGAAACTATGGGCCAGATTTACCAACATTTTGTGCTGTGTTTGTGCCACATAAATGAGGCAAATCAGCACAAAATGTTTTTCTTGTTATTTACTTTCCAGCGCAAAACTTGTTTTGTGCTGGAAAGTGCCTAAAAGTAATGCAAAGTAGTGCAAAGCACTGTTGTTCGTTACTAAGCATCGAGTGGGCATACATGGGCGTTCCCATTAAACCACCCATGCTTTTTGATGCAAAACCCTGTCTACCAAAAATTTAAGACAGGGTTTTGCATAAAAAATCAACGCCATTTGAAAGCAGGTGTTAAAAGTAAAAATGATTTAATTTCTCCTTTCTTTTCCGACTTTCCATGTGTGCTACTCTGTACAGCACTCATTCAAAGTAGGAAAATTTTAAAAAGTTGTCTAGGCAGAGATTTTCTATTGGAAGAGGGTACTCTTCCAGTCCAAATCCTATGCTAGACTCATGCACACACCCTTGCACTATGGTGCCAGTTCTAGGAAGAGCGGAGGAAAGAGCCATATCTCTGTAGATATGGCACCCTCCTGCTTTCTCCTTCTCAAGCAATGTAGCGTGCATTTTTGGCTACTGCAGGGCATAGCGTGAGAATTAGTAAACCTGGCCCAATGTATGAAAACATTTCTTTCCATACTTTCAAGATGGCTGCCGTGTTGCATCATCACATGTTGCGTGATGTGACAACGCAAAGCACGAGAGTCACAGAACGTGATAGCGTTTATGAAAATATCGAAAGTAATGTTTTCATTGTTTTCTATACTTCTCACATTGCTGGGCACCTCTATTGGCTTTGCCAATGCAAGTGTAGTTTAAAAGCTCCGATATTGGTAAAGTAAATACCGGCTCCTACAATTGAGCGGGACAGCACTGGACAGTGTGTGCTGTAGAGGAGTATAGTTGTACGGAAGTTGAGGAAGAACAGAAAGCTGGGGGAGAGAGAGAAAGTAGGGGGACAGGAGAGAGTGCATGACAGCAAGCCGTAGCAGTACTCAATGTCAGAGATTGGAGGATGAGACTAGAGACATGAGGTGGAGGGGGTTGGAGTAGCAAGGGACGAGCATGAGTGTGCTTTATGTGCACAAACCTAGTAAGAGCAAGGAGAAAGACTTGCAATCGTATACTGCTCAATGAAGAATGAATGTTTAAAAAAAAGTCGTTTTGTGTCATAACAGTGGAAGACTACAGCCAGTCAAAAGCAGGGGTAAACAAACTATGCAGCAGGGGAGTAATAAACAAAGAATATGGATGAAAGCCACTAATAAAGTGGAGGGAACTGAGATTGACAAGAAAGCCATCTAATCATGAGCAAGATCTCACCATGTGGAGTATTGTATACAATGCTGTGTGCGACAGGCAGCTGGAACTATCTGTAGCGAAAATGCAATAATGACATTGAAAGTCATACTGACAACCCCGTTTTTCACTTCTTCGTAAAGCAGAATAAATGGCACATGTCTACACATAGAACATATATAGTATAGGGCAGTTTGTTGTTTAAAGTCAATAACAAGAGAAGACTGCTTGATGATACGTCTCAATTATATCTTAAATTAATAAGATTTTTTTTAAGTTCCTACCTCTATTATTTCTATAAGGGGGGAGGTGTTGCAGTAGTACCAGGGTCAAGTGTGGTGCTGGACTTACTCCAGCTCTGAGCTGGGGTTATTATATGTTTTGGGTCTGTTATGGTTGAAGTAACTTGCATGTGCAGTTTATAAATTGAGGAGGGCTTATTATTTTGCTGGTGGGTGCAAGTCCCTCCCTAAACCCCTCTCTAACCTTTCCTTGACATCTCCTTGCTCCTCCTTTAACCCCTTCTATGCTCATGACGGAATGGTTCCGTCATGAGCGTAAGTGCCAGTGTGCTCATGACTGAACCATTCCGTCTTGAGCGCACATTAAAAAAATCACTCTGCTGTAAACAGCAGAGGGATTTCCCATTTTTTTCCTTTGCTTTGGGAGGTGGGGAAGAGCTTACCCCAATCTCCCAAAGCATAGTGTGTGTTTTCATTGTAATGACGATTGCACGCGTGGCGCGCTGTCGTCATTACAATGAAAACGAAACTTAAACTTAGTTTCAGTTTCACAGTTTCGGTGCTTGTGGGGCTATCTCAGCCCCCCGAAAAACATGGGAGAGGTATCGTTGGATAGGGGAGAATCTCCCCTTTCCAATGGTACCCTTTCCTAGTGGATCCCTGCTTGGGGATTGCCCCAGGAGGGCGATCCCTAAGCAGGGATCCACCCACTAGCCACCAGGGAGGGGGAAGCGGCCCCTTGGGCAAGGGCCTTTGCTCCCCCCTATGAAATTATGAAAGACAGCCTTTCTGCAAAAGCCCCTTATCTGCCTCCCGGGGGGGGGCAGAAAGACCAATAGGCATCAGGGTACATTTTTCTTTTTAATTCAGGGGTGTGGGCTGCCCAGAATGGGCATGCCAATGCCCCCACCATGCCCCAAAAAATGCCACAGTATGTTTGCCCCCCCAGGAGACAGATTGGGGCAGTAGCCCCTGATCTGCCCCCCAGGGGGTGTCAGAGAGCACAATAGGCGCCAGCGATTACGCTGGATTTTTTATGCGTGGGGTTTGGTCTGTTTCCCAAGATGGCTGCCGAGCCTGGGGCCAAAATATCATGGGACCCCCCTTGCAAAACCAGGTTGTTTTTGTGATAGGTAATTTTGATGTCTCCTCAATAAGTTTTGGGCCCTTGCCTTTTGCGGGTACTTGACCCACCCACACAAGTGAGGTACCATTTTCTACGGAAGACTTTGGGGAATGCGGGGTGGGTGGAATTTTGTGGATCCATGCAGATTCCACTACTTTCCACCACAGAAATGTGAGGAAAATGTGATTTCTTTTTACAAATTTTGAGGTTTGCAAGGGATTTTGGGTAACAGAAGCTGCTGAGAGCCAGACAAGTCACCCCATCCTGGATTCCCCTGGGTGTCTAGTTTTTAAAAATGTATAGGTTTTCTAGGTTTCCCTAGGTGCCGGCAGAGCTAGGGTTCAAAATCTACAGCTAGGCAATTTGCAAAAAAAGGGTCAGTTTTCACTGGAAAAATGTGGTGTGTCCACGTTGCGTTTTGGGCCGGTTCCTGTCGCTGGCACTAGGCCTACCCACACAGGTGGGGCACCACTTTTCTCGGAAGACTTTGGGGAATGCGGGGTGGGTGGAATTTTGTGGATCTACGCAGATTCCAGAACTTTCCACCACAGAAATGTGAGAAAAATGTGTTTTTTTGGACAAATTTTGAGGTTTGCAAGGGATTCTGGGTAACAGAACCTGGTGAGAACCAGACAAGACACCCTATTCTGGATTCCCCTCGGTGTCTAGTTTTAAAAAATGTATAGGTTTGCTAGGTTTCCCTAGGTGCCGGCAGAGATAGGGTTCAAAATCTAAAGCTAGGCACTTTGCAAAAAAAGGGTCCGTTTTCACTGTGAAAATGTGGTGTGTCCACGTTGCGTTTTGGGCCGTTTCCTGTCGCTGGCACTAGGCCTACCCACACAGGTGGGGCACCACTTTTCTCGGAAGACTTTGGGAAATGCGGGGTGGGTGGAATTTTATGGATCTATGCAGATTCCAGAACTTTCCACCACAGAAATGTGAGGAAAATGTGGGTTTTTTGACAAAGTTTGAGGTTTGCAAGGGATTCTGGGTAACAGAACCTGGTGAGAGCCAGACAAGTCACCGCATCCTGGATTCACCTGCGTGTCTAGTTTTAAAAAATGTATAGGTTTGCTACGTTTCCCTAGGTGCCGGCAGAGCTAGGGTTCAAAATCTACAGCTAGGCACTTTGCAAAAAAAGGATCAGTTTTCACTGTGAAAATGTGGTGTGCCCACGTTGCATTTTGGGCCATTTCCTGTCGCAGGCACTAGGCCTACGCACACAAGTGAGATACCATTTTTCTCGGAAGACTTTGGGGAATGAGTGGTGGGTGGAATTTTGTGGAGCCACGCAGGTTCAAGAACTTTCCACCACAGAAATGTGAGGAAAATTTGTTTTTTTTTACAAATTCTGAGGTTTGCAAGGGATTCTGGGTAACAGAACCTGGTGAGAGCCAGACAAGTCACCCCATCCTGGATTTCCCTGGGTGTCTAGTTTTAAAAATTGTATAGGTTTGCTAGGTTTCCCTAGGTGCTGGCAGAGCTAGGGTTCAAAATCTGCAGCTAGGCACTTTGCAAAAAAAGGGTCCGTTTTCACTGTGAAAATGTGGTTTGTCCACGTTGCGTTTTGGGCCATTTCCTGTCGCGGGCACTAGGCCTACCCACACAAGTGAGGTACCATGTTTATCGGAGGGCTTTGGGGAATGTGCGGTGGGTGGAATTTTGTGGATCCACGCAGATCCCAGAACTTTCCATCACAGAAATGTGAGGAAAATGTGTTTTTTTTAAACTGAGTTTGAGGTTTGCAGGGGATTCTGGGTAACAGAACCTGGTGAGAGGCACACAAGTCACCCCATCCTGGATTCCCCTTGGTGAGTAGTTGTCAAAAATGTACAGGTTTGCTAGGTTTCCCTATGTGCCGGCTGCGCTAGGGCCCAAAATCCACAGGTAGGCACATTGCTAAAAACAAGGCTGTGCCTAGTGGGCTTTCTGCCGCCCTGGGGGGGAAATCGGGGGGGGGGTTTGCCCCGATATGACCCCAAGGGGGGCAGAAAGACTGTGGCTATTAGTTTGCGGGGTGGGGGTATAAGATGTGTGATACCACACAAGTGAGGTATCATTTTACTCGGGAGATTGAGGGGAACGCTCTGGGGTAGGACATTTGTGGCGGCACGGTGATTCCACCCAAAAATATGTGGAAAATGTGTTTTTTTCAGCTAAATTTGAGGCTTGCAGGGGATTTTATCGGGAGACCTGGGGGAACGCTGGATCGTAGTAAATTTGTGGATCCATGTAGATTCCAGAACTTTCCCACACAGAAATTTGAGAAAAAAGTGATTTTTTTCAGCTAAATTTGAGGTTTGCAGGGGATTCTGGGTAGGAAAACTTTGGGGAACACACGCAAGCCATCCCTCGCTGGACTCCACCGAGTGTCTACTTTTCAGAAATGTGTGGGTTTGGTACATTTCCCAAGATGGCCATCGAACCCGGGGCCAAAAACCTAGTTGACTCCCCTTGCAAAACCAGGTTGTTTTGTGATAGGTAATTTTGATGTCCCCACAATACGTTTTGGGCCCTTGCCCGTCGCGGGTACTTGAGCCACCCATAAGAGTGAGGTACCATTTTTATCGGGAGACCTGGGGGAACGCTGGGTGGTAGGAACTTTGTGGATCCACATAGATTCCAGAACTTTCCCACACAGAAATTTGAGAAAAAAGTGATTTTTTTCAGCTAAATTTGAGGTTTGCAGGGGATTCTGGGTAGGAAAACGTTGGGGAACCCATGCCAGCCATACCAGCCATACCTCACTGGACTCCCCGGGTGTCTAGTTTTCAGAAATGTGTGGGTTTGGTAGGTTTCCCAAGATGGCTGCTGAGCCCGGGGCCAAAAACCTAGGTGACTCCCCTTGCAAAACCAGGTTGTTTTGTGATAGGTCATTTTGATGTCCCCTCAATAGGTTTTGGGCCCTTGCCTGTCGCGGGTACTTGACCCACCCACGTGAGTGAGGTACCTTTTTTATCGGGAGAACGGGGGGAATGCTGGGTGGTAGGAAATTTGTGGATCCATGCAAATTCCAGAACTTTCCCACACAGAAATTTGAGAAAAATGTGATTTTTTCAGCTAAATTTGAGGTTTGCAGGGGATTCTGAGTAAGAAAACATTGGGGGGCCCACACAAGCCATACCTCGCTGGACTCCCCCGGGTGTCTAGTTTTCAGAAATGTGTGGGTTTGGTAGGTTTCCAGGTGACCCCCCTTGCAAAACCCGGTTGTTTTGTGATAGGTAATTTTGATGTCTCCTCAATACGTTTTGGGCCCTTGCCTGTTGCGGGTACTTGACCCACCCACAAGAGTGAGGTACCATTTTTATCGGGAGACCTAAAGGGGAACGCAGGGTGGTAGGAAATTTGTGGATCCATGTAGATTCCAGAACTTTCCCACAGAGAAATGTGAGAAAAATTAGATTTTTTCAGCTAAATTTGAGGTTTGCAGGGGATTCTGAGTAGGAAAACTTTTGGGGGCCCAACCAAGCCATACCTCGCTAGACTCCCCCTGGTGTCTAGTTTTCAGAAATGTGTGGGTTTGGTAGGTTTCCCGAGATGGCCGCCGAGCCCGGGGCCAAAAACCCAGCCGACCCCCTTTGCAAAACCAGGTTGTTTTGTGATAGGTAATTTTGATGTCTCCACAATACGTTTTGGGCCCTTGCCTGTCGCGGGTACTTGACCCACCCACAAAAGTGAGGTACCATTTTTATCGGGAGACCTGGGAGAATGCTGGGTGGTAGGAAATTTGTGGATCCATGCAGATTCCAGTACTTTCCCACACAGAAATTTGAGAAATTTTTTATTTTTTCAGCTAAATTTGAGGTTTTCAGGGGATTCTGGGCAGGAAAACGTAAGGGACCCACGCAAGCCATACCTCAGTGGACTTCCCCGGGTGTCTAGTTTTCAGAAATGTGTGGGTTTGGTAGGTTTCCCAAGATGGCCGCCGAGTAAGAAAACGTTGGGGGCCCAACGCAAGCCATACCTCGCTGACTCCCCCGGGTGTCTTGTTTTCAGAAATGTGTGGGTTTGGTAGGTTTCCCAAGATGGCCACCGAGCCCGGGGCCAAAAACCCAGGTGACCCCCCTTGCAAAACCAGGTTGTTTTGTGATAGGTAATTTTGATGTCTCCACAATACGTTTTGGGCCCTTGCCTGCCGCGGGTACTTGACCCACCCACGCAAGTGAGGTACCATTGTTATCGGGAGACCTGGGGGAACGCTGGGTGGTAGGAAATTTGTGGATCCACGTAGATTCCAGAACTTTCCCACACAGAAATTGGAGAAAAAAGTGATTTTTTTTAGCTAAATTTGAGGTTTGCAGGGGATTCTGGGCAGGAAAACGTTGGGGGACCCACGCAAGCCATACCTCAGTGGACTTCCCCGGGTGTCTAGTTTTCAGAAATGTGTGGGTTTGGTAGGTTTCCCAAGATGGCATCCGAGCCCGGGGCCAAAAACCCAGGTGACTCCCCTTGCAAAACCAGGTTGTTCTGTGATAGGTCATTTTGATGTCTCCACAATACGTTTTGGGCCCTTGCCTGTCGCGGGTTCTTGACCCACCCATGCGAGTGAGGTACCATTGTTATCGGGAGACCTGGGGGAATGCTGGGTGGTAGGAAATTTGATGATCCATGCAGATTCCAGAACTTTCCCACACACCAATTTGGGAAAAATTTGATTTTTTCATCAAAATATGAGGTTTGCAGGGGATTCTGGGTGGGGAAACTTTGGGGGATCCACACAAGCCATACCTCCCTGGACTCCCCTGGGTGTCTAGTTTTCAAGAATTGTGTGGGTTTGGTAGGTTTCCCTAGATGGCTGCCGACCCCGGGACCAAAAACGCAGATGCCCCCTATGTATCCGAAAATGATGTGGATTTGCAAGGGGGGTCACATGAGTTTTTGGTCCTGGGCTTGGCGGCCACCTAGGGAAACCTAGCAAACCTATACACTTTTAAAAAACAGACACCCACGGGAATCCAGGATGGGGTGACTTGTCTGACTCTCACCACGTTCTGTTACCCAGAATCCCTTGCAAACCTCAAACTTTGTAAAAAAACAAACATTTTCCTCACATTTCTGAGGTGGGAAGTTTTGGATTCTGCGTAGATCCACAAATTTCCTACCATCCAGCGTTCCCCCCAGGTCTCCCGATAAAAATGGTTCCTCACTCATGCGCTGCATTTCTGTCATTTTATGGTTATATGATGTAATATCAGAAACAAAAATATTGTGACACAAAAATATCACTCCCAAAAAAATGAACACATTTATTAACTTTACATATTTTGTATATAAATAACAAAATATCGACTGCAAAAATACCAAACTGTCATATAAAAATAGGTGTTTATTGAATTTTAAATGTTAAACAGTATATTCACTTAAAAAAATATATTAACTTAAAATATTTCATTAAAAACTACATATTATAAAAATATAACAATTTATAACTTACAAACATAAAATAAAATATAACCTATAAAATAAATGTTGCAAAAATAAACAATTTATAAATAATACATGTAGGAAATAAAAAATAATGCGATACAAATATTAAAAATAATTAACAATGATTAAAAATACTAAATATTACAAATTAGAAAATATACAATAAAATAATTGCAATCAAAATATAACTTCATAAAAACGTTATTCCAAAAAATAAAAATACTTAATTAGAAACAAATTTAAATTATTTTTAAACTCAAATCACAGGAATTAATTCTTTGAGTTTTAAGAATAAGTTTATTAAATATAAACATAGAATGAACATCAATGTTGTATGACATCAGGATAAAATATAAGACCAGTGTAATCATATAAGGGGAGGAAGGCGGAGGAAGGGGAAGGAAAGAGAGAAATAGGGAGGGGGAAGAACATATCAGATAATAACATCGATCAAATAGATGAAATACAAAAAATAACATATAGTAAATACTATATTTATATATTATGCTTCAACCTATGTCTTAAAATATATAAAAGATACTTAATAATAACTATTAACTTCAAGGAGGTTTGGGTACTTCTTCATCACTGGGGTTATGTAAAGGTAAGGTCTGAGCAGAAACATTTAGAAAATTGGTAATGGGTAACCACAGTAAATCACGTTTAATAGCAAGAGTAATAGGATGAACATATGCCCTATCTAACCTATGATTGTAGCAAACTCCATTCCACCATGCCTGAAACGAAATATTCGAGGCTTGTTTCCATGACTTTGTGATTTGTTGAAATGCAACTGCAATAAGTAGGTCAACAATAGCTACATTAGTAATTGAGGAAGGCCATACCTCCGCGACACTACCCAGAAATATATGTGAATAGGAGAAGGGAATATGGGTAGAGAAAATTTTGTTAATTTGTTTCCATACCGTAATCCAGAAATGATGAATGGGAGGACACGTGAATAACATGTGTTTAAGATCGGCTACTTGGGTGTGACAAGACCAACAAGAAGAGGGGATAGTGGGATCTATATGATGTAGTTTAGTTGGAGTAATCAAAAGTCTATTATAAATAAAAAATAAAGTCTGCGTAGTATTTGCTGCTCTAGAAGACTTCCTTATTTTAGTCCAAATTTTGCTCCATTGAAGGAGAGAAAAAGACTCGTTGAGATCCGATTCCCAGTCGCATTCTAGTTTAGATTTTATACGAGAAATAGAGGAATCTCTCAACTTATTATAAATTTGAGACGCAGAAGAAGAGGCTGATATAGAGGAAAGAGTAATCGAAGAAGATTTGACAGGAGCAGGAGAAGATTTAACAGCATCATAAGAGGTTTGAGCAGCTTTAATTAGCGATACATATTTTGAATGATAGGAGGGAGGTAGAGAAAAATGAGATTGGGCTACGGAAAAAGGAATACAAGAATCACCATGAAAAAGTTGATGGGTCCATTTCAGACCCAGGTCCAACCAATCCTTCCAAAAAGAGTTCTATTCTTAATTTTGATCATCTTGTTGTACCAAATTGGAGATTGTAGAAGTCGAGTTCGATCATCAAGGCCGTCAATTATTAAAGGATGAAGGACTTTACGAGAATTCTTAAGAATGGGAAGAGACAATTTTGCTGGAACTTGAGAGAAGGAAATTACTTCCTCGAAGGTAAAAGGATAGAAAAAGGAGGTTTCTATCTCTACCCATAGAGGCTGAGAAAAGGACTCATTCATGTTTTGAGAGAATAAAGAAGAAGAGTGTTTAAGAAAAAATGAAGTGTGATAAGCAGAGAAATCCGGGAAATTTACCCCGCCCATATGCTTAGGTTGTTTAAGTTTGGCGAAAGACATTCTAGCTTTTTTGTTGAGCCATAGAAATTTTGATAAGGTAATGTAAATTTTCTTATAGCAAGATTTGGGAATATTAATTGGGAGATTAGATAAGAAAAATAAAATTATAGGTACTAACATCATTTTTATAGAATCTAGTCTACCCCACCAGGATAAAAATAAGGGGTGCCAACGTGAAGTGGAATCGATTAAAGTCTGTTGTAAGTTGTTTAAATTTAATGTCACGGTATCTTTAATAGAAGGTGTGAACCATAAGCCTAAGTATTTAATATTAGTTGGATTCCAATGAAAAGAGGAAGATGAGAAATCAGCATGAAAGCAATGTTTGTTTAAAGGGAGAATTTCACACTTATCTGTGTTGAGTTTGTATCCTGAGACATGAGCAAAATCCTTGACTTCGGAAAGAAACGATGGTATAGAGGTTTGAGGATTAGATATAAATAATAGGATATCGTCAGCATAAGCAGAAAGTTTCAGTTGTTTGTCGCCATAAGGAAACCCTGTGATGGTCTTATTTAAACAGATTTTTATTTAAAAGGGTTCTAACGCCAAAATAAATAAAAGTGGAGAAAGTGGACATCCCTGACGAACACCTCTATATAAAGGGAAGGATGAAGAGACAAGACCATTAGCTAGAATAGAGGACCTGGGAAAAGAATAAAGTAAAGAGATGTAGGAGAGAAATTTGGGTCCAAACCCAAACCAAACAAGTGTAGAAAAGACGAACTGCCAATTAACCCTATCAAATGCCTTTTCAGCATCTAGTGCAACAGCTGCTAATGACTGTTTGTGGGAGTGAGATTTGCTAAGAACATTAAAGAAGAGCCGGGTATTGTCAGATAAGTGCCGTCCTTTAACAAAGCCACTCTGCTCTTTCCCGATTATCCTAGGTAAAATGATATCCAAGCGAAGGGCAAGGATTTTCGCAAATATTTTATAATCAACATTAATTAAAGAAATGGGTCTATAATTTTTGCAAAGTGTATGATCTTTATCATCTTTAGGGAGAAGGCATATTAAAGCTTTTTGAAACGAACCTTCAGATTTTTGGGAAGATATAAAATAAAGAAATAATTGATGAAGTTTGGGAATAAGAAGATTAGAAAAATGAGTGTAAAACTCTATTGTGAAGCCATCTGGACCTGGAGCTTTCCCTTTTTGAGCGTTTGAATGGCTTTAAGGATTTCGTCCGTATGTATATCCGCATCGGTGGAGGAAAAGTCTACATCAGGAAAGGTAGGAGCAGGAATAGAGGATAAGTATTGCGAAATATCAGTCAATTGAGGAGAGAATTCGGGAGTATATAATTTTTGATAGAAGTCGACAAACTCTGAGAGAATGTCTTCATCTTTGTGGATTATTTTGTTAGATGAAGTTAAAATGGATTCAATTTTTGTACGTTCTTTTTTATTTTTAGATATTTGGCAAGAAGGTTGCCAGATTTATTTTGGGCGGTATCATATTTGGCACTAGACTTAAGTAGGTATAAGTTTGCGGAAGCAGTAGATAGTTTATTAAAAGAAATTTTGGCTTTAATAAGTTCCTTCAAATCAGATTGGGACTTTGTTAAATAATAGGTGTGTTCCAATTTTTTTATTTGTTTATTGAGTAATTGAGCAGAGTGAGAAGATGCTTTTCTTTTCTGTGACACAAATGAAATAATGAAGTCTCTAGAAGCAGCTTTAAAAGTATCCCAAACAAGTTGAGGTGATATTTGAGGGGACTCATTTTCTACAAAAAATGAGGTTGCAAAATCAAGAAATGTTGATGTAAATATGGGATCCAGTAGTAGGGAATTATTAAATCTCCATCGTTTCATACCCTTGGAAGGAGGTAATAAATCCAAACTCAGAGAGACTGGAGCATGATCTGAGATTAAGATAGAGCCTATGTCTGAGTGGGAAATGTGTTGAATTAAAGCTTTAGATATAAAGAGGTAATCTATCCGGGATTGAGAGGAATGGGCAGGAGAGTAATACGTGTATTCTTGCAGTGTAGGATGACAAAGTCTCCAGGAATCTATAAGGGATCGTTGGAAGATAGCAGATGTAAATTGAGCATGCATGGGAGAAGGTGAAAATCTGGAGTTACACCTTCTATCTATAAAGGGATCTATGACCATATTACAGTCCCCTCCGACAATTAAATAATCGTCAGTATATTGCATCAAGGAGGAGAGGAGTTGTGGCCAGAAAGACTTATCATTGTTAGTGGGAGCATATACATTGACAACAGTTAAAGGAATATTGTTAATCAGTAAAGATACTGCAACCCATCTCCCTTCTGAATCATTATCCTGACTTACAAGGTGGACATTTAACCGTTTATGGCAGAGAATAGCAACACCATTACGTTTTCCTGAACCAGGTGATGCGAAAACATGACCCACCCATTGACGTCTTAATTTGGCTATCTCCGTATCCGTAATATGAATCTCCTGTAATAAAGCAATGTCCCCCTTTAAACTTGCAATATGTGATAAAACTCGCTGACGTTTAATTGGAGAACCCAAACCCTTAACATTCCAGGATATTATGTTTAACGACATCTAAAAATACACACTAAATTGAAATGTTTAGACTCAGTAATACAACAAAAATCAAAATTACTAACATGAAGAATTTTCATAGAAAAATAGTAAATACAGAACAGAAGATATATGAGACAAAGGAAGAAGCAAAAACATAAGAAGAAATGGAATAAGTGAACCAGAGGCAAAGAAGACCAATAATTGAAGAAAAATGAACGATTAGGATTAAGAGGAAAAATAGAGAGAAAAAATAACCAGTCAAGTAGGGCATAGAAAATTATTTTGTATACTTTATAAGAACTAGAATGATCGCTGAAAGAAAGAACAAAATTAAGCATAAAAGGATTGAGAAAAAAAGGGAGGAATGAGGAGAGGATGGAAAGATACACAGAAAGGATAATGCAAGTTATACAAAAGTAAGAAAAAAGAGGAGTGAGAGAAAGGAAGAAATTAGGGAAGAAAGAAGGGAGAACAAAACATAAAACAAAAACACGATACAAATCCAACATTTGATAATAGAGAAAAATGTCAAAAAGACATACCACAAGCAGACAATGAGAGTGGGGGAGGTGAAGCCACATAAGGAAGGTAGCACACCAGACGGGGGAATCCGGGACGGAGGAAGGCACAAGGAAAAACGATCTCCAGGAGCGACGAATGAACATAAGGTGAAGGATCACAAAACCGCATCTAATAAGGAAGGGAAAGAAAAGATGTTAACAAGAGATAATACAACACATCCAAGGCAAGACAAAAACAAAAACAATAGGCACCAAACGGAATAAAGTCAGTCCAGAAATGTTATGGTCGCGGAATATCCATGGATTCATCTCTGCAGGTATTCAAGAAGTGTTGGAGAAGCGCAGGATCTTCATAGTTTGTAGTTTTATTATTGTAAGTCACCTTAAACAAACAAGGATGAAATAGGCCATAACGAGCATTTAAATTTCGAAGAGCAGGTCTCATGTCCAAGAATTTCTTCCGCCGGTCCGCAGTTGCTTTAGCATAGTCTTGAGCAAAAAAGATATTAGAACCATTCCAGGAGATTTTCCCTTTTTGTTTGGCAGCATGAAGGACTTTGAGCAAATCCGTGTATTCCAAAAAATATAGGATAATTCCCCTAGGTCTCAAGGCTAAGGATGAAGATGGAGAAAAACGAGGACTTTGTCCCAGGCGATGAGCACGTTGAATGTTTAGAGGAGGATTATCAGGAAGACCAAGAAGAGTTGGTAAAAAGGTTTGAAAAAAGGACAAAGGATCAGAACCTTCGAGGCCTTCCGCAAGGCCGTAAATACGTAAATTATTGCGCCTGTTACGATTTTCCAAATTTTCAACTTGTTGAGTAAGACGCAAAACCTCTCTACGCATGCCTGGAACTTGATCAGTGACTGTTTGGATGGACTCAACACGGTTTTCAAGATCACCAACTCTTTTCTCAGACTGAGACCAGTTGTCCTCAAGTCTCTGAAGCCGGGAGTTAGTCTCTACCATGTATGGTTTGAGGGAACGTATTTCCTCCAGTAAAAGTTCCATGGAAATTGCGGAGGACGAATTGGTAGGAGAAGGAGGATTAACCTTTGTTCGTTTACCAGAAGAAGAGAAGGATGCGGAAGGAATTTTAGAGCCTGTTTTAGTGCCAGAGTGCGTCATGGTAGAAGACAAGTGCTTAGAGCTGGCAGCATCAGCAACTGGTTCTTCCATATTATCTTGTAGGACGCTGAAAGGGTTATGATCTTCTAATGAGATATCATTGGTATGTTGAGCACTGCTACGATTGGCTCGAGACATTGCCATTAAAAAGTAAGGGGAGAAATGCACCAAAAGCGTAAGAGAAGGTCCAAGGCGACAGGTAAGCTGAGAACGCGTAGACTCCAGAGATAAAAGTCACAGCCAGATCGATGGATACAGCCTTGGTGTAGGTTAATAATCAGAAATAGGCAAGTGCGGCAAAATGAGAACACCAAACGGTCATTTAAGAACTTTGAGGCGCAAGACCGTGTGAAGAGGTGCTGCAAAATGACAGGCGTCTCATAAAAACATTCCTTCCTTGCAGTTGTCAACAAACTAGCAGGAAAATGGGGTAAAAATCGCCATATATGCTCACATAAGTATTAGGGTGTGAGGAGAAGTGACCCCATTATGAGCGCACGGGAAAAACGAGGAGAGCAGAAAATACAAAATGGCGGCCGCGGCTTTTCATTGAGCCGCGAGTAAAGAGAAAACTCCGAAAAAAGCCACTTGCGCTCACCCCTGGCATCCACAACTACTGCCAGTGACACAGGAAGAATTCCGACGCATGAGGATGTAGTCGAGGGATCCAGAAGACAGGAATAGGAGCCTGGAGACGTTCCGGTGCATCATCCCGTCACGGAGCTCCGACGGATGGCGGCCATTTCCTTCGGCTCCCAAGCCACGCCCCCTCCACAGGAATTAATTCTTAAAAACTAAAAATTCACTTAAAAAATTTGACTTGTAAGATCAACTTCACAAGTTGCACTCAAAAGCAAACAACAGTAGTGAAAGCATTGAGTTTGGAGGGTTTCAAGTTTTCTATTCCCACTCCAACATAAGCAACCTTGAGGAAAGTGCTGGACTTTGAAGAGAATCAATTTACTATTACCAATCGAAAATAAGCAACGACAGGGAAATCCTTGGATTTTGGAGGGCTCAGATTTACGATTCCCACTCAAACCTAAGCAACAGTCGGGAAATAGTTGGACTTAGGAGGGATCAGATGGCAAGAGTTAGATATCCCCTTATGGTCCTCTGATTAAGACAGAGCTAGGTCTCTCAGCACCATTTGAGGAGATCAATAATACAAACCTTCAGAATTACATTGAGTTTGTTGTCCTGCAGAATTTAGGTGAGCTTGGCTTTGGTCCTTCTTGGAGAGCTGTGCGTGGTCTAGTAAATACAAAGTAATGCAAGGCAGTACAATTTGCAAAATTGATACATGCACAGATCTCATAGAAACAAGTTGGAAACCCATAATGGACATAGAAGACATATTCCAACAAGTGAACACACACAGTGAAGAACTGTTAAACGATCGTTCTTTGTCCAAATCGTTGTGAGTGTTATATACATCTATCATACAAATGACTGTATTAAGGACTTTGGGGCATATTATCAAGCGGCAGCGATAAATATCGCTGGCCGCCCTCAGCGTGAAAATGTTTATCGCCGGCTATCGCAGATAATTATCGCCATGCTAGCGCTGTATTAACAACGCATAGCACAATGGCGATAATTATCCCAGCGATAGCGATGTTTTCCATGGAACATCGCTGTTTTTTCAGCGATGATCCATTGAAAACGGCGATAACCTTGCTGATACGACCCTGTGGTCGTATCAGCATAATCCACCCCCAATGGTAAGTATGGCTAAGTCAGCATTTTAGCAGACGTCTGCTAAAATACGTGGGCCTCCTTGTAAATATCGCGATGTGCACATCAGCGATAATTTACAGGGAATACTGCCCAGTGACGCCCACTTTGCATCTCATTAGAGATGCAAAGCGAGGAGTCGGAAAACGGGTGCTAACATGCGCTAATGCATGTTAGCATCCCCTTGTAGATAGGGCGATAATATTATCTCCGCTTTTTTGGCTTTTAAAGCCAAAAAAACGGAGATAAGGCCCTTGTTAATATGCCCCTATGTGGGTTAGCAGAATACACAACAAACACATATATTATTAGTTTTATGTACTTCTGGGAACTACTGGGACCAGAATGCCATTGTCTGGATACACAATTCGTAATAGACTAGCATAAACAGTCGAGTTTATGAAGAAATATACAAAACTAAATGTAAGAAGTGTCAATTGTGTAAGTGACAATACATGGTCTCATCATGAACACGAAACCGCAAAACACAAGCTCTGGCTGTTCACGCAATAAATATATCTGCAGTTATGCCCCGAGTATCACACAAATTCGCAAGAGTAGAACATAATGACAAACCTCTATGCAGTAAAGCTGTATGTCACATTCATCGACTAATAAATATGAAGGTAAAATGGCCCCATATCGAGAGATGCAAAACATATATCGTTGGAGCACACAGTGATAGCTAGAGGTAGAAATGCATAAGGGCTGATTCACCTATAAATATGGAATGGACCTATTGTGAAAAGTGTTTTACCCCTGATTACATAGCCAGGTGGTACTCGTGCATGTATGGCTAGCGGGGTCAAGGTTGATGACCTTAGCTACAGGAAAATAAACCAGATTATCAATTCCCTGGAGGTGGGTTATTTTTAGAGTAGGAGGGCCCGCCATGACCCTTATTATGACGCAACGTCCACACTGCTGAGAAGGCCCTTTCATTTCATGAAAAGTACTGCCACATGTTAAAACTTTACTAAAACTTTGTCAACACTGAAAATGATTATTCATGCAAGAAATTATTTACATTCCAATCTAAATATATTGTTTATTTCAGGAATACCAAATAAACACAGAAGCAGCGTATGAAAATGGAAAAATAACAGGAGGCACGTGATTGCTACAAGAAATATCCCTTTAAATCTGAATGTATATCCTTTATTATTCCATAATTCTAATGGGTTACTGCAATCATGACTAGTATTCGTATTGCTAAAACAATTTAGGATGTGCTAGAATGGAAAGGGTTTGTGTGGGAGGATATCAATAGTGTTTCTAAAACCCACAATACTGCAAGATGCATCTACTTGTTTGTATGACTGGTTGAACCCAATGCCAGATGGCTTCAGGGAAAGTATGCCTTTTACTTTAGGAATTGTGCCTTTTTGTGTGACTCAGAGTCTGCCTGCTTATCATTTTATATTTTCGCGGAATACAGTAAGTGTTTGTGAAAGTGATTTGTCCCCTGGAATAAAAGGGAATTTATTCTCGACTCCACTTGAGAGGAAATGTGTTTTTCTTCAGCACACAAATGATTAACTGCCAAAGAAAAGTAGCATAGACATAAAATCTGTTCTAGTGTCATGTTTCTAATTTGTCCAAAACTTTGCCAAGTTTCACAAAAACATGTTTACATATTTTTCTGCTTTTTTTTAATTGGGATATAAACACTTCGATAATTTTATGTGGTATATTGTGTCTACACCCACCGCCTTCTCGATTCCTGTGGGGCATTCCTAACTGCCTGTTTTCCCCATGCGCCCACATCTGTATAATGCAAATGAGAGAAAGCCCCCTGGGGATTGGGCAGGTGGACAATGTGCACTGAAGAGATTCATATGACAGAATGAGCTTCCCCCAACTCTGTAGCACCAAAGTGCGCCAGGGGGCAATAAACATGCTCAAGGACCTATTGGGCTCCCATTGCACACTTTTTACAATACAGCCCCTGAAAGGTCACCTTTCCTAGTGACTGACCCACCTTGAAGCTAATTATTTGAGGAGAGATCCCCCATACACATGATGTATCTTCTGGAACTCTATATCGCCTAAGATTCCACAGAGCACTCATTTCCTAGCTGTACACCACTGTTCATGGCCTATGGAAGCAGTGAAGTTCAGAGGAATTGAAACCAGAAAAAACCCATGTGGGTTTTCCACCTGTACCTGGCTCTGAGGCAGCTGTAAAGGAGAATGAGCTCTGTTTAGGGAAAGCGAGTTCCATAAAGTACACTTACGTCGACTGTTATGCTTTGACCCTGCAGGGATGGTAAGAGGTAAGTTGAGACATATCTTTAACAAACTCGCCACTTACACATGGTCATACCCGACTTTTCACCTTTTTCTGCACCCTATTTATGCTGGTATTAGGACTATGTGCCCTGTGATGCTGCTACTGCTTGCCACAGTGCATGCACTCTGAACCTAAAATGGTAGAAGTAAAGTTAGTTTCACCCAACTGATCCATTTATCTGTCCTGCAAGACCATGGTAGATAGTGCAAAAAAAGGCCTCTATGGTGTGGAGGGTAGATGGCATATGTGGGCTTTAAAGTGAATTTATACCACTCACATACATGAAAAAAATATGTCTGCCAGTAGCACCAGGGTGCTCTGGCTGGGCTGCACTTTAAATATGCTATAGTGACACATGGCAGGTAAAAGTGCCATTGACGCAGAAAAATTCTTTTTTATATATTCATAAATCACCTCTCACGTGGGCCTTGTAAGCCCATGGGCAGGGAACTACTATAAAAAAATAGGGTTCACTACACATTCGGGTTAATGTGCTCTCACAATGCAATACATCTGAAAAACTGTTTCACTGTGCCTGCCTTGCTAGGTTTTCCATTAACAGGTCTAAAAGGTATAAATATCTTTAGTTCCTATCCCTTCTTTAAAAATGCTAAAAACTATTTTTAAATTATTTCCTACTTAATTTTCAAAATCCGATTTTATGGCAAAATCAGATTTTTGATAACTCAAGTGGAAAAGTATCTAGTTTAAAAAAATGTACTTTAAACTGCTTGAGCCAAAAGTGGCTTAAAATCAGTTCTGGCACTCTTCATACCTCCACAGCTTGAATGCACGTTCTTGGCTGGGGGAGTTAGCGACTCTGCCTCTGAGCCCAGGAACAGCAAATGGGTGTTAAATGGTGACCTTATGGCATGGATTAGCTATCTCGAGGTGGACAGGAATATTTCGCAGAACAAAAGACTACGAGGGATATTCTCAAGAACGTGTGATAGTCATCGCCAAAAAAGGCTAACGCACGTTTTCATATCGCCGTCTATCGCGGGAAAATAACTCTGTGTTAACGTCGCATTCACAACATGGCGGTAACATGCGATAGTCTCCCGATAACGCGTCAAATGACCGCGATACAACTACCGCGACGGCGATAAAAAAGGAAACCTGAACTTGAAAAAAGTTGCGATGGGCCCAACCGCGATAGAAAACTCTGCGACAAGCAGCGCCAGGCCTGCAATTCACACAAGTCAGGCGGGAAAAATCACTACAAAAGCATAAAAAAAAACACAAACAAAAACCAAACAACTGCGAAGCACAATGGAGGTAGCCGGAGCAGGAACAGAGGATGAGCAGAACCCCACAAGCCCCCCGGAGGACAAGGCCGGGACCTCGGGGTCAGGGATGGGCAAGGACAGGAAGAAGAGGAAGATGCGGTTCAGTCCGCAGGAAAACAGGATCCTGATAACGGAGGTGTTGAAATACCATCAACAACTGTTTGTCACCTCCAATGTGTAATTGGCGACAAAAAATGGAATATGGCAGCCCATCGTGGACAAGGTGAATGCAATCGGAGTGCTGAGGAGGACAATGGAAGAAGCAGAAACTCGCCAACAACCAGAAGGCAGTAATGCAGACTGGAGGTGGGAGTCCAGCGCCACAGGAGGAGCTGGACGAGATGGAGGAAATGGTCTCCACAGTCATTAGTGTGGAGATGGTGGCAGGAGTTGGGGGACCGATTACTGCTCGACAGGAGCCGACACAACAGCAAGAGGGTGAGTAACGACCTGGGACTGGGGGGACGGGGGGAGATGGTCACAATGGCACACATGCACAATTAAGCATAGCACAGTGCACACCCACGATTACTCTGGAGCATGTCCCTGATCCCCTTGGCGCACTGCAGCACACCTAGAAACTGCAAGTAGGCCCCCGTCGACTATGTGCCCAGAGGGGGCCCTCCCCACACATCACTAATCTCACAACAAACCCATGCACAAGTACAAACACGCATCCGTGATGTTGTTGAAATGTCCACTGTCCCGCATCAAATAGGCAGCTCCTCCCAAACAGTCACAATGTACATTGTCATGCAGTCTGTATGTAAACCTGTACAATGCGTTAACATACATTTGAAAACAATGTTAAACTGCATCTCCCCTTTACATTGCAGAGGGTGAATCAACACCTCCTGCAGAGCAGACGGTACACCTCTTCACTGATGATGAAGAGGACCTCCCCTCCATCGACACCAACGCCCTCCAACAGCTCATGGACAGCTTTGGCACCCCACCTCCAGGAGCAGGGCAGCCCAGCTGCATCGAGGAAACCCCACCCCCTGCACAGACCACACAGCAGGAAGCACCCACCACCACGGCTGTCTCCCAGGACCCTCACGAACAACACATGGCCTTCCAACGCCATGTGTTAGCGTGCCAGGAGAAGATGGCTGATCAGGTGCGGTGGGGTTTGACCTCATGGCAGCCAAACTAGATGCCATACGTGGGTGTCTAAGTCCCATCAGGGACCACTTACAGTCCTTGACGGACACCCACAGTCCGCTCCATGCTCTCCAACGAACCATGGATGACATTGCTGGAGTCCTGACTCAGAGACAAGGACAACTGTCTAGTTAGAGTGGCTCCAGCAATGTCAGCCGGGAGTTGGGACACATGCGGAGGATCATGGAGAACAGGGAGCGGATGCAGGCAGAAAGAATGGCTGCCACGGCAGCACACCAGCATGATGTAGCTGGGATCTACCTTGCCCTGCAGATCCTCATCATGGCATTGCTGCCACAAGGCCAGGCGCAGATGAATGCTGCTGCTGCTTCGACATCCACATCTCCGCCCCCTGATGTGTCAGTGCCTCACAGTGCAGCAGCCAATCCACCTCCGGCCCCTGATGTGTCAGTGCCACACAGTGCAGCAGCCAATCCACCTCCGGCCCCTGATGTGTCAGAGCCACACAGTTCTGCAGAGAAAACACCACCACCCACATGTGAGGCACATGAGACATCAGAGGACGAAGATGCGAATGAATCTGCCTTACTGGTAGTAAGGAAGCGGTAGCATTCTTCTCCACCATATGGCCTGTTTCTGCTTGGTTCTGCCCTCTGCATCATCACCTTCCACTGTCCCCCGATGCACTCTGCGACACTCACCTTGGACCTCGACATGGACTGCCATATTCTGTTTGGACACCAATGACACAGCTATCAGACTGCAGACGGAACTCTTCCTCTTCGATGTACTTGTCATTCCCTGAAGGACTCTGGCTGGCCCTCCACGGGCCAACAATGTAAAGTGGGGTTTGCATGGCCCTGTACTGCTCCAGCTACAACACTCCACTGAATGTGCATTAAACAATTAAATTCACACAGATGTGTCATGTCTATGTACATTCAAGTACGGAAGTATGGATGAATGTCGGGTCAGTGATTCCCCCTTACGTCCATGTTGCACATGTTGTGGGACTTGAGTCACAGGGTGCAACATTACCGATTGCGGACCGGGTGGTGCCACCACAACATCAGAGACACACACATTAGTCACCTTCTTGTCCAGCCCAGAACGGAACCATGCCCAGAGCGCCGGGATCATCGTTCACACCCCTACGCTGGACTGGCATACGCCAGGCCAGCCCACTCCGCTTACGCTTACGGGGGGGACGACAACGCTACATGTCCCAGGTCTTCCCTGTATTGATCTGCTGATCACAGGTCTAGTTGTCAGCATGCCACAGCCACTCCCTGAGGGCTGGTTCACACCCACACCACACCCATCCAGCACATGCATCACAGGACATGTGACCCTGCCAATAAAAGGGGCTGGGCGCAGGTGCCCGAGGCCATTTCCACTATCTAGCTGAGTGTGTCTGTGTGGTCATTATTTATGCATGAGGGCCTAGGGCCCTACCACATCACATTCCCCACTGCCGGAGGTGACATGATGGCGTCCGCACGACGAGACTCAATCATAAAGGGCCCATGACTTGAGGTGCACAGAGTTGGTGGCATCCGAGGCACTTAGGCCGGCACGGGCCTACCGCCACGTGGCGATGACTTGAAGTGCACCTAGTTGGTGGCATCCGAGGCACTTAGGCCGACACAGGCCTACCGCCACATGGCAATGACTTGAGGTGCACAGAGTTGGTGGCATCCGAGGCACTTAGGCCGGCACGGGCCTACCGCCACGTGGCGATGACTTGAGGTGCAATGAGTTAGTGGCACCTGAAGAGCTGAGCGGGTGTGCAGCCTGCGATGATGCGTAGGCCTCGATACGACGTCCTGCCAATCAAGATTCAATATGAATTGTGATCCCAGCTGGACCGCAGTGTACGCCGACTGCAGCAGGCTGCACAGACATGACTCCGTGGCGCGGTGCTGGAGGGTGCGCTGGGGGCCTGTGGCGAGGAATCCAGCGATCGGCTGAGGAGGTTGCACCGGCACATGGTGGGCCCTCTTGGAGACACGCCGGTGGCGGCAGGTGAGCATTGAGGCCTGGGTGCGCAGGGGCGGGCACTCATCGCTGGTTGGAGGACTGGTCTGGGGACCAGGGCTGGGGTGCAGCAGGCGCACAGGATCGCTTAGGCACCACCGGTCACGGCGGCGCCCTCGTGGCTGGGTGGGGGGAGTGAAGGTGCAGGGGTATCAAGCTGATTCAAACTGTGATGCTTACAGGTATGGGTAATCCTGCATCATGAGACCGTAACAGAAGTTGGTTTGACCGTAACCTTCCTTTTCTATCCTACGAATGTTACGACCACACGTACTTCTGTTACGGTCTTTTTGTGCAGGATTTGTCTTTCCTGTGAGCAATCCGGTTTGTCCAAGTGCTATACACTGTACCAGATTAGGTTTGTGACTATATGGTCGCTTGACCATTGTCACCATTTGTCCAACAGGTTTCTGGATACTGACCTCTGGAGTATGGAATGGTATTGGGGAGTTCCCGCGGCTTATGCAGTTACTTGAATCCACACGTTGCCCTGATGAAGTTCCCCGTTGGGCATTGGCTGTGCTTTTCGTATTGTTTATTGTTGTATTTGTAATAAAGGACTGTTTTTACACTACTGTTGACTACTGGACTTCATGACCATGCGCACCCCCATTTCAGTTACTACAGTTTTGGATCTGGGGCTCAGTGGCGTCTGGCAACGGCTGGCGTTGGGGTTGGTTGCGCAGGAACACTACGAATTGGAACTGTCGTGTGGTGCGGTGACTGGGGCCCGCCGTTGCTATTGTGGACATGCATCCATGACATGGGTGAGGATGTATGATAGGGCTGGCCGTGAGACTCCTCCGACTCTGGCAGTTGTTGTTTGGGAGGTACCAGGGGCCAACAGGTGCAGCACAGCCAGCAGCTTTGTCTGCGGAGGGATGGTGGTTGTCCGCCGTGTTGATACCGTCAGCCTGTGGGCAATGTGGGTCAGGATGCGGAGGATGGTTGTCCTTTTGTGCCTGTAGTGGGCAATGACTTCCTCTGGCGTTGAGTCTCTGAGGCTGGTGGGTTTTGGGAACGTCCGCTGTCCTGTTCTGCGCTGCCTCTGTGGTAGTCAGGGGGGGGTGGTCCGGGGGGGGCCTGGGGGTCGTTGCGGTGGGTGTTGTGGCCCTCTTGGGTCTCCAGGCTGCACGCTCATTGTCTCCATGGCATCTGTTGGTCTTCAGATGTGGCTCTGGGCTGGGCTCCCTTTCTACTGCAGTTTGTCATCCTGCTTATCACCAGTAAAAGGCAGGTGTTAAATCCCTGCTGCTAACGCGCCTTATCGCCTGTTTTTGGTTCGCATCGCAGATCTGGCTGGAAGTTGAGAATAGCGCAAAGTGGTGTTTTCGTGTGTTTTTGCACGGGAACGCCTTCTCTGCATATCATTAGCGTTAGTTGTCTCTCTCATCCGTGGCGATGTTTTTTGCGGCAGCTATCGCTGGTAAACTGGCGATGTGGGCAGTTTGCACCAGCTTGGGAATGGGGCAATAATTCTTTCACCACTTTTGCTGCGCTAAAGTGCCGATAACTTGGTGATGAGTCCTTGAGAATATGCCCCTACTTCTTTATCTTTGAGATGCCAAGGAGAGTGTAGGAAATCTGCCTTTTCTCTGTAGTCACCCCATATTTTTTGCCTTTTGCTGGATCCTATTTATTTCTGGTGTTGGACCTCTGTGCCCTTTCTGGTAGCCATGCGCTATAAAAATGCATATTCATTCATTCAACTCTGCTAACTAGTGGTAAAGTGCCTATGCCCCCCCCCTTAAACCTGGTTGAATTGCCATATTTCTAAATGCTATATTTAACTTACATATACATCCCTAGTAAATAGTACCAAATGTACCAAGGGCCTGAAAGTTAAATGTCACTAGTAAATTGCAGCATCTATCGTGCAATGTACTACAGTGCCAGTGTAAAACTTGCCTTCAGGCCTACCATTGTAGCCTGACTTTAGCAGTGTAAAGAGTACAGATTAAGACCCTAATACTCCATCTCAGCAATTGTACTATCTAGAAAAATAATTAAACACCTATTTTAATAGTGATTAAAAATACAAATCAATGGCAAAGCTGGATCTTTAATAACTATTAAATAAAAATAACTTTTTAAAATGTACCTTTTCCCTACCTGAAGTTCTTGGACACTAAATTGCATTTGCTCACAAACATTTCCAAGTCATTGATTAGCATTTGAATAGGTTGACCTGAATGGACACAGATGACTCCTCTGAACCTAACAATATATAGGGTTGAGGTTGTGAGCATCCTTTGTAACAGTACAATGTCATATACTGCTTGAGTGTCAAAGCTTGCTTGACAGATCTGCTGGTGTTACATATAACGCTTTTGAGTGCAGTTGAAATGAAGCGAACTGGATGCCAAGATAATTCTTCTGTATTAACTGTGTGGTTAAAGAAGAATTCTCCTTTTCCTACCAGGCTTCTGTCTCTGGATTTTACATATAACACTGATGACACATTTGAATGGCAGGAATTATAAGACAATTCCTGTGTATCCACTGTCTGGTTTATAATGAACCCTGTTTTATTCTACCAGACGTCTGTATCTGGGTTTATGTGGTTGCCCCAAGCTAGATTTTAGTCTTAGATGTGGGAGGACACTAGGATTCTTAACAAAAGGAAGGGACTGGTAGGGCTGTTTTACGGGGTCCAGCGTACATGCCCAGATACTGTGAATCAAGAAAGGTACGCAGTTCCCCAAAAGAAGATAGGGTAACGAGTGTGGAGACAGGGGGGAATCCTCCTAAACGGAACTAGAGTCCTCACACACCCAGCCAGCTAGGTGTCATGCTTCATCATATGGACTCGCTCCTCGTCGGGTCGGGCGGTGCAATACCCGACGGGCACCCATAAAGGGGCTCTTTAGCGGAGATCTTCTGTTCCTGCCGTATGGTGCCGTGGGTGTAAGGGCCCTAGGGGTAAGTGTAGATGTGAGTGAGTGGTTTCTTAAAAAGGTTAGATAATCCAAAAGGAGTTTTTTAATGGAATGGTCATCCACCTTATTAAAAATATACAAAAGAGTGGCTGCTCACTGCTTTAATTATCCAGGGGAGCAATGCTCAACTCTAAAAATGTGGTCCACATTTTTAGAGTGCCCGTCGGGTATTGCACCGCCGACCCGACGAGGAGCGAGTCCATATGATGAAGCATGACACCTAGCTGGCTGGGTGTGTGAGGACTCTAGTTCCGTTTAGGAGGATTCCCCCCCCCCTGTCTCCACACTCGTTACCCTATCTTCTTTTGGGGAACTGCGTACCTTTCTTGATTCACAGGACACTAGGATTACCATAGTACACTCCCCATAGATACTCCCAGCCCTCAGAGCCCAACTTTAGTGTGGCTAAAGACTTTCACCATGTTGAAAATGCTCATAAGTGGGTATGGTTGGCCTTGGGAACTTTTACCCCATTAGTTAGGATTTGCCCAGGAGTCATTCCCACCACCAGCCTGTGCCAGGCATAAATATGGCACCTCCAGGCACCCACTTCAAAACACTCCTGGACCTAAGGAAGAACAGAAGAGTACTGGACCTGCTATCTGTGACCTGAGAGGAGCCCTGAACGACCTGCTCCATCTTGTACCCAGGACAAATACGTTAAATTCTAATGGTCATAAGGCTGACCTCCTGTTAAAGCTACAGGGATACAACAAACTCCACAAAAGCTTTACTGCAACTGCCCTCTAACCAGTGGCAACTTGATCTGGATAGTACCCTGCCGTTTGGCCTCTGCCTGACTCCCTGTGAGTCTGTAAGTGCCACCCCTAATGTCCTGGGGGGCTTTAGAAGTGTACTCCTGTGGTGGAATGGGACTTAAAAGACTAAAGTTAGAAGGTAAAATCTTTAGCCAGGATGAACCTGGTTGGTGTATCCGACCTGTGGTCCATTACAGTCAGAGCCAAATTGTGTTTAGGCCCCGGTCTACCTCAGCCATTGACTATCATTGGCATTTTGTTCTTCTTGGTGCTATTCCTACTTAAAACTTTATAAATTCATATATTCAGTTCCCCTTATTGGGTTTTTGTCGTTTTGGTTTCATATTGTTTAATAAATTTGACTCTATTTTTCTAATTCAGTTTGGGACTTTTACTGTTTTGAATTTTGACTGTAATACAGGTTTAGTACTGCATAAATACTTTACACAGGCACTCACAGCAAATAATAATTCAACATACTGCAAAATGCTATTCACAAACCTATGTCCGGAAGTTCCATATCCGCCTCGCCTATCTTTTTCTATGTGGAGTTAGCAGACCCGATGGCGACGTCCGGACACATGTTTACATTTTAGTAGTACACGTGGGAGGAACAGGAAGGAGGGCTGGAAATCGGTGAATAATTACAACTAAGGGGGAGGGGTTAACCCCTTCGCTGCTAGGCCTCCCCCCCACGCCAAATTTGAGTCCTTTTCTTCCAACGTCACAGGGATTCTAAAGGTACCCAGGGTTTGTAGATTCCCCTGGAGGGAACACAGAAATTAGCCAAAATACAGCTACATTTTTTATTTTTTTTTAAATGGGAAAAAAGGGCTACAGATGAAAGCGTCTGTTTTTTTCCCCTCAAATGGTATCAACAAAGGAGTTGTGGTGCTGAAATCACCATCTTCCCAGATTTCAGGGACAAGCAGACTTTTGTCAGAAAACCACATTTTTTTACACAGTTTTGGCATTTGTCTGGGACATAGCCGATTTTTGCTATTTTTTGTGCTTTCAACCTCCTTCCAGTTAATGGTAAAAATGGGTATGAAAGCAATTATGGATCCTGGAAAGCTATACATTTCTGAAAAGTAGACAAAATTTTGAATTCAGCAAGGGGTCATTTGTGTAGATCCTTCAAGGTTTATGTATAGAAACTAACGGTTGAAAATAGAAAAAATTGAAAATGAGTTAAAAAAAACAGCAATTTGTGCCAACGTTTTCACCTGTAACTTCTACTAAGTATGAGAAATGTTTGAAAGCAATATACCGTTACATCCGTTGGACCCTTCTGGTTGTGGGAATATATAGGAATTTTAGGTTCACCAAGAATCCGAGGAACCCAGATCCAATAACTGAGCAGCATCTTGCAATGGTTTTTTATTGTGTACCGGGCATATAGCAATTCATGTAAAAAAATTTAAACAGGGAAAAATCGGTATGAAAGTCACCTATGTATTTCTGAAATGGGAACAAAATATAAAGTTTAGAAACAGTAGCTATTTGCACATCTCCAAAATTGTGGGTACCCATACCAGCATGTGAATTATAGGTCATTTTTCAAAGTGACTTCTTTTTTACACATTGTCTTACATTTGGAAGGCAGAAATGCATTGAAAGTCAATAGGTAATAACAGTTGCTCCACACTTTTGTGTTCCCCTAAGTCTACCGATAAAAATGATACCTCACTTGTGTGGGTAGGTGTAGTGGCCGCGACAGGAAACGGCCCAAAATGCAAAGTGGAAACACCACATTTTCACAGTGAAAACTGACCCTTTTTTTTGCAAAGTTCCTAGCTGTTGATTTTGAACCCTAGCTCTGCCGGCACCTAGGGAAACCTAGCAAACCTATACATTTTTGAAAACTAGACACCCAGGGAAATCCAGGATGGGGTGACTTTTCTGGCTCTCACCAGGTTCTGTTACCCAGAATCCCTTGCAAACCTCAAACTTTGTCAAAAAAAACAAATTTTCCTCACATGTCTGTGGTGGAAAGTGCTGGAATCTGCGTGGATCCACAAAATTCCATCCACCCCGCATTTCCTGAAGTCTTCAGAGAAAAATGGTACCTCACTTGTGTGGGTAGACCGAGTGTCCGCGACAGGAAACAGCCCAAACCGCAACGTGGACACACCACATATCCACAGTGAAAACGGACCCTTTTTTTGCAAAGTGTCTATCTGTAGATTTTGAACCTTAGCTCTGCCGGCACCTAGGGAATCCTAGCAAACGTATACATTTTTGAAAACTAGATACCCAAGGGAATCCAGGATGGGGTGACTTGTCTGTCTCCCACCAGGTTCTGTTACCCAGAATCCCCTGCAAACCTCAAACTTTGTCAAAAAAACCACATTTTCAACACATTTCTGTGGTGGAAAGTTCTGGAATCTGCATGGATCCACAACATTCCACCCACCTCGCATTCCCCAAAGTCTTTCGAGAAAATTGGTACCTCACTTGTGTGGGTAGGCCTAGTGCACGCGACAGGAAACAGCCCAAAACGCAACGTGGACATACCACATTTTCACATTGAAAACGGACCCTTTTTTTTCAAAGTGCCTAGCTGAAGATTTTGAACCCTAGCTCTGCTGGCACCTAGGGAAACCTAGCAAACCTATACATTTTTGAAAACTAGACACCCAGGGGAATCCAGGATGGGGTGACTTGTCTGGCTTTCACCAGGTTCTGTTACCCAGAATCTCTTGCAAACCTCACAATTTATTTTTTTTAAAAACACATTTTCCTCACATTTCTGTGGTGGAAAGTTCTGGAATCTTGCTTGGTTCCACAAAATTCCACCCACCCCGCATTTCCCAAAGTCTTCAGAGAAAAATGGTACCTCACTTGTGTGGGTAGGCCTAGTGCCCGCGACAGGAAACAGCGCAAAACGCAACGTGAACACAGCACATTTTCACAGTGAAAACAGACCCTTTTTTTGCAAAGTGCCTAGCTGTAGATTTTGAACCCTAGCTCTGCCGGCACATAGGGAAACCTAGCAAACCTATACTTTTTTGAAAACTAGACAACCAGGAAAATCCAGGATGCGGTGACTTGTCTGGCTCTCACCAGGTTCTGTTACCCAGAATCCCTTGCAAACCTCAAAATCTGTAAAAAAAAACACATTTTCCTCACATTTCTGTGGTGGAAAGTTCTGGAATCTGCGTGGATCCACAAAATTCCACCCACCCCACATTCCCCAAAGTCTTCCGAGAAGAATTGTACCTCACTTGTGTGTGTAGGCCTAGTGCCAGTGACAGGAA
Source organism: Calotriton arnoldi (assembly GCA_963921515.1). Classification (NCBI taxonomy): domain Eukaryota; kingdom Metazoa; phylum Chordata; class Amphibia; order Caudata; family Salamandridae; genus Calotriton; species Calotriton arnoldi. Next base: position 670,300 of record CAWUFW010008397.1, read on the forward strand.
ACAGCCCAAAACGCAACGTGGACACACCACATTTTCACAGTGAAAACTGACCCTTTTTTTGCAAAGTGCCTAGCTGTAGATTTTGAACCCTAGCTCTGCCGGCACCTAGGGAAACCTAGCAAACCTATACATTTTTTAAAACTAGACACCCAGGGGAATCAAGGATGGGGTGATTTGTCTGGCTCTCACCAGGTTCTGTTACCCAGAATCCCTTACAAACCTCAAAATTTGTCAAACAAAACACATTTTCCTCACATTTCTGTGGTGGAAAGTTCTGGAATCTGCATAGATCCACAAAATTCCACCCACCCCGCATTCCCCAAAGTCTTCCGAGAAAAATGGTACCTAACTTGTATGGGAGGCCTAGTGGAAGCGACAGGAAACGGCCCAAAACGCAACGTGGACACACCACATTTTCACAGTGAAAACGGACCCTTTTTTTGCAAAGTGCCTAGCTGTACATTTTGAACCCTAGCTCTGCCGACACCTATGGAAACCTACCAAACTCACACATTTCTAAAAACTAGGGACCCAGGGGAGTCCAGGAAGGTTTGGCTTGCGTGGATCCCCCAACGTTTTTCTACCCAGAATCCCCTGCAAACCTCAAATTTTGATGAAAAAATCACTTTTTTATCAAATTTCTGTGTGGGAAAGTTGTAGGATCACCGGGCTGACACAAATTTCCTACCACCCAGCGTTCCCCCAGGTCTCCCGATAAAAATGGTACCTCACTTTTGTGGGTGGGTCAAGTACCCGCGACAGGCAAAGGCCCAAAAAGTATTCCGGAGATATCAAAATTACCTATCACAAAACAGCCTGGTTTTGCAAGGGGAGTCACCTGGGTTTTTGGCCCCAGGCTCGGCGGCCATCTTGGGAAACCTACCAAACCCACAAATTTCTGAAAACTAGACACCCGGGGGAGTCCAGCGAGGTATGGCTTGCGTGGGTCCGCCAAGGTTTTCCTACCCAGAATCCCCTGCAAACCTCAAATTTAGCTGAAAAAATCACTTTTTTCTCAAATTTCTGTGTGGGAAAGTTCTGGAATCCATGTGGATCCACAAATTTCATACCACCCAGCGTTCCCCCGGGTCTCCCGATAAAAATTGTAACTCCCTCGTGTGGGTGGGTCAAGTACCCGCGACAGGCAAGGGCCCAAAACGTATTGAGGAGACATCAAAATTTCCTATCACAAAGCAACCTGGTTTTGCAAGGGGGGCCATCTTCGGAAACTACCAAACCCACACATTTCTGAAAACTAGACACCCAGGGGAGTCCAGCGAGGTATGGCTTGCGTGGATCCCCCAACATTTTCCTACCCAGAATCCCCTGCAAAACTCAAATTTAGCTGAAAAAAACAAATTTGCCACATATTTTTGGGTGGAATCACCGTGCCGGCACAAATGTCCTACCCCACAGCGTTCCCCTCAGTTTCCTGAGTAAAATGATACTTCACTTGTGTGGGTGGGGCAAGGGACTGTGACAGGGAAGAGCCCAATACTTAGGGATTTAGGGTATAGCACCAAGAATTCTAAGCGTTAAATGTTTTTTAAAATAAGTTTTTAGCCAATTCTGCATTGGACACCCACACAAGTGAGGTATCATTTTACTCGGGAGACTAAGGAAAAATGTGCATGTGCGGGCGCGTGCACGTGCGCATGCGCAGTTTTCTCAAAGAATTACCCAGACGGCGAGGAAGAGGAGGAGGGCAGTTCGGGGACGCCGCATGCCAGGTAAGTGGTTTTAATTTAATTTTAAGTCATGTAATATTAATTGTTAATATAGGGGGGTGGAGGCGGGGGCTGGCCAACTCTGCTTCGCTGCGGAGATTTGCCTTCTCTGCGTTCTCCGTGGAATGCGGAGGAGGCAAATCTACGCACACTCCTCAGGCGGAGCGGATGTCTCCGTCCGGGGTTAGTTTAGACTTTCTAGGCTACATTACACAAAGTTAGCACTAGGGGCACTTATTATGACAAGGTTTCTTCCGCATTACAGAGCTCACTGGTGTCTTAAGTAGTTGAAGAGCTGGAGTTGCACTACTTTACAATCTTAGACAGTAGTAAATGGTTGCCTGGCACAGGACCTTTAACAACAAGTGCTGCTTTTGGCTGGGAATATTGCAGCATTTATTGACATATCTGAAATAAACAACAAAACATAACAAAATACGCACGGAAGTGGAAAAACACAATTAAAACAGAACATGGCATATGACCATAAAACATCTCAAAAAGAACGCGACACAATTTCTGGAGTACACAACAAAATGATGTTGCAATAATCCAGCACAAAAGCACAGCAGTACAAAGACAACAGTGTTTCATGTTATGTTGTGCTTCCTATCTGTCTTTAATCCTACTAATCACGTGTCAATGAGCACTAGTCAATTGTGTCCTGAAGAAGGCTGAAATAACTAAAAATTCAGCCAAAACACTCCATCAACTTTTTTGTAGATGAGCACTTTCACCAATTAATCTTATTGTAGAATAACCTGAACATCGTTCCTTTTTGTTTAGATTATAGTCTTGTTTAGTAATAAGGTGAGAATTAGAATCTTCACATACTATGAAAATTTGAGAGTCTTTCTGGCAATTACACATATGCTAGCATTAAAAATTGTGTCTAGTCTGGGTTTAAGCTTCCAATATCAACATATATATGTGTATTATAATAGATGCTTTGTATTTTGTATCATAGGGCCTAATTACGATGTCAGTGGGACCACCACTGACAGGCCATCGGTGGCGGTCTCAATGACATACAGGCCATCGGTGCGACCGCCGCATTTGGATGCAGGCAGTCGGACAGCAGAAGTCGGGGGAAAGACCGGCACCTCCGACAGGATCTAAAATCCCTTCGGGACGGCGGTCGGAATCCTATCCCATCAAAGCAGGCAGCGCCTGCTCAGGCACGCCATAGGGATTAGGATTTCCTTTTTCAACTGCAATGAAAAGGCAGACAGAAACGGACTTTAGGGGCCCTAAACAGGGCCCCGTCCCCCATGGGCCACTCCTAAGTGGCCCTGGGGGCACATGTAGTGCCCCTCACACATCCATGCACCATGTGCAAGGCACCACATGGTGCCTGGAACATGGTGCATGGATGTGCACAAAGTGCTTTTTTCTACTGCAGCTTGTACTACTGCCCTTCTCCTGGGCCACAGCACAAGCAGCAGTGGAAAAAAGCACTTTCTCACCGCCTGCACCGTGGTCTCATTCCAATTGGGTGGATGGGACCACCGACTCATGGTTGGGCAGTCTCCTGCCTACTGCGATTGCGGTTGGCGGTCCGACCTACTGCCATCGTAATTAGGGCCAAAGTTTCTTGATGCCTTTAGTGAAGAAGAAACACTTAAGTAATTGACCAAAACCCTTTGTGATGAGAACCAAATTTGTCCCTAACCCATATACCCCTAGTCCCTGCAATCTTTTAAACAGGGGTTCCCTCTTTGTTATCGATTTTTTTTACTTACTGCATGCCATGTTCACACTTTACCCAGGGTTACTCCTGTGTTTGTGTGTGTGGTCCCGGTGATTTTTAATTTGCGAATTGAAAGCCTGTGTGAAGGTAGGTGTAGACACAACCTGCACCCATCTTAGACCCTCATTGGGAGTCAGATGAAGCAGTATTCATGTATGGAATTCTGCTGTGATGATCACAAATGGCCCAGTGTTTTCTAACAAAGCATGGACCCACTTGCACTGACCAGTGAAAATTGTTTTAGACTAAAGCTGCGATAGTGGCCATGGCGCAACTCACAGTCCCACCCATCACCCTTTTCTACAAAGATGGGAGCTACCTATACTCCCTGCTGGCAGGATACTTCTTCCCCTCCCTTCCCTACCCTCCAAAACCCCCCTTCCACGCCCACCCTGCACAAAGCGGGAGGTAAATATGAGAGTTTTGTAGTTTATGCCCAGACAGCCGGGTCTGCACAGTCATTACCCATTTCCTGAAGTTTAACTCTTAATTCCATGATTGCAAGGTACTGAAGGGTCTTCAGACAAAATATCAGAAAATAAATATTGTTAGACAGAACTATCGAGTTTGAAATATTGTCATGCAGAAATATCGTGTGCAAGAATATTGTTGTCAAGAATATCGATTTTAAGGTAAGTAATATCGATTTTAACAATATCAAAAGCATTAATAGAGTTTACAAAAATATCATTGTTAATAATATCGTTTTTTAATTCTTTTTATGTATTTTAGTATGGATTTTAATTGTATATGTTATTACTTGTTTGTATAATTATTGTTAATGTTTTTTAATATAGTTTTTAATTTGTTAGTAGTTTTGAAATAATTTTTATTTTTTTATTTTTTTAATACCATAGCGGGTTGTGGTGTTTATAGTGTTACAGGGTGGGAAGTAAATTAATTATAATTATTTAATAATTAATTTATAATTAATATTTGTTAGTTAATTGATAATTATTTATGTTAATTGAATAATTAATTTGTTTTTTTAATTAAGTTTCAGGTGCAGGTTGTGTGTTTTGTAGGGGTATAGGTTGGGAAGTAAATTAATTATAATTAATTTATAATTAATTTTCAATTAATATTCATTATTTTATTAATAGTTATTTATTTGAATTGTATAATTAATTGTTTTAATTAAGTGTCAGGTGTGGGCTGTGTGTTTTGTAGGGGTATAGGGTGGGAAGTAAAGTCATTATTTAATTGATAATTAATTATGTAAATTGTGTAATACATTAAATCTTTTTCTTTTTTGGTGTCTGTTGTTTTTGTATGGGTAAAGCATGTGTAGGAAGTTATTTATACTAATTAATAAATAATGTTAATTTATAATAATTATTGAAATGATATTTATATGAAATATGTAATTAGGATATTCTTTCCGTTATATATTAGGTTTGAGTTGCTGCATTTGTAGGAGTAAAGGGTAGAAGTTAATTAAATATAACTAGTTTATTATTATTTAACTATTAATATTAATTGTTTAATTGACAATTAATTATGAAAATGATGCAAATAATATTTTTTTAATTTATATATTAGGTGTGGGTTGTTTTTTTTGTTTGGATAAAGGGTGGGGAGGTAATTAAATATAATTATTTTAGTAATAGTTAATTAATATTAACATTGTAATAACTAATTATGCAACATGTGTAAATATCATTTTACGAAATAATTTTAGATGTGTTGTGTACTTTGTAGAAGTATAGGGTAGAAAGTTACTTAAGTAATAACAAATTTAAAAATAGTTAATTATTTTTTATAATTATTCTATTTATTATTGTATGTGTTAATCTGTGCTTTTTAAATATAAATAATATAAATAATATTGTATTTATTGGTTGTTATTGTTTTGAGAATTTAGGTCCTAATTATGATGCCGGTCGGACGAGCGTCCAACCGGCATCGTTGCAGTAAAATGACTGGTTGACAGGTAGATGGCAGTCCCGACCACCTAATTAGGATCCGACCGCCGTGGAGGCGGTGGTACACATGCCTTTTGGCATCAAGGCTAGTGCTGCGGCCAGGAAAAGGGCCGCAGCGCAAGCCCCAATGCTAAAAGGCATGTTTTTAAACATCTCTACACCCTGTGGCAGGCACCTCATGGTGTCTGCCACATGAGGCATGGATGTTTGTGGGGGCACCTCTGGTGCCCCCCTGACCTCTTAGCAGAGAGAAGGGGCCCTGCCAGGGGCCCCCAAAGTCCGTTTACGACAGCCTTTGAATGGCGGTCGGACCACCATTAAAAATTCTAACGGAAAGTGACATTGTAATCCCTACGGTGGTACTTGAAGAGGCACCGCCCTGATTGGAGGGATTACATTCCAACCGCAGGGCCGACGGGCCCCTTGAACCCATCGGAACCCCATCGGTTGGTTCCTAACCCATGCAGTCAGACCGACCGCATTGTGATGCGGCGGTCTGACCGCTGGTTCAGATGTCCGTGGGACCGACACTGACGTGTCGTCAGTGTCAGTCCCACCGACATCCTAATGAGCCCCATAGTTTTGTATTTTAATTATAATAATATGTGCAGTAATTTACGATATGTATTAAACATTCTGATAAATATTTAATTTATTACATTTTTTTTTTTTTTATATATTTATATTTTTTATATTTACATATTTATATTTTTTGTTATTTAGTATGTTTCGGAATTTTTATTTTTTATTTTATTTCCTTTGTCGCGCAGAACCATATAAAGAGTGAATACAGGAGAAAACATTGGAAAGCACTAAATACAAATATATAATCATTGACCCTGTTCAGCATGATTTGTAAAATATGGGACCAATCGCTGTTCAAAAGTGGCCAAACTTACTAAACCACCAGGGTTGCCCCATGGTGGCATGCTTCATCATAGGGTTCATCCCTGCCCTTCGAAGGACAGGGGCATGCTTCTACCTACGAAGACGCGGGAGCACTTTGTGAAAGGATGTTCCTATACACATATGTGGATTTAGATTATGGAGTGGGTTACTTATATGAAAAAAAAGGGGTTTAAAAATATCGGACTAGTAGGAAAAAAATAACTTTATTTGTTCCCCTAGTTGATATTTTAAAATATGGGGATCTTGGGAAAACGCTTTAGGTGTATGACCCACCGTTTCCCTGGTCGACTAGTTTCAAGCCCTACCCCAAGGCTTTTCTTCAGGACCATAAAGGAGAAAATGCTCCCACTCCTAAAGTTAAATTAACTCCTAAATAACAACAACAAAAAAAGTGTGAAAATTAAAAGTTATACAGCACCTAATTGGTCTGTTTAAATTGCAAAATTCCTACAGAGGTTTGGAGAGAAATAAATAAAATGGATAAAAATACACGACCCTTTGGGCTTTTTGCAATATTAAAAATAATTTCCAATTGTGACTTTGTGGAAATTGTGTTAAAAATAAGTCAAATACGTGAGCACGCTATGTGCAGTATCGTGACGTACAATACATAAGACTCACAAACACAGAGTGACAGACAACACGCACTAGCATATAATGAGCGTTACATACATGTTAGAGACCATGAATGGGCCTCATGAGTCCAGTGGGGAAGAAGGGACGCCTGTAGTCAAACCCTGCGGGTTATTTTGAGGACAGAAATCCCAGGGATATTAAATGCGGTTCAGGAAAGGTAAAAAGTGCTTGCATGTGCCATGCGAGTGTGAGCGTATGTACACTTACTTCCTCAAGGCTACTCCCTCGTTGTAAACCTGACCTGCTCGCCCGGGAACTCCAGAGCTGCTGGAAGGGCATGGCGGGGCCCCTTTATACGTGCAATGTTCGTCCTCATTGGCATCCTCGTGGCCACCCACATGCTAGAACGTCTACTGCTCCGACCCTCACTTCCTGGTGGCCGTCACCTCCCCTCTGGGAGTGAACCGAGGTTGTCTGAAAGCCTTCTTGAAAGTGTCAATAAAGGCTATTTTGAGAGCGCAAAAACAAAATAAACGAATGCCAAAAAAGTGAAAAATGAAAAATGGATAGCGAAATCAACCCACGGCCCGACATAATTGAAGAAGAAACCCAGGCTACAACACGGATAGTGATATCTCAGACATCTCCAACTCCAGTGCAGGAACAAGGATCCCTAACAGGGGAATGCAGCCGTACAGGAGAAGTTACAAGGCGAAATTGGGGGAATTTTCAGGGGCCCCCTCTATACCCTGCACGATTCTTCTATGGCCCAACACCACATATACCCCCACACCAACCTTTTCTTAACCCGTGGGAAGCACCATCAGGACACCAAAGACCACACCAAGAGAACCAATATGAGGTTTTTTTAGGGGCAGGCCGCCCGAGAGGGAGAATGAGGAAACGGAACCAGGTCCAATGGCAGCCCAAACAAGACACAACCAGGGTATCCACCCGGAGCATGACGGGCTCACTCACCAGCCAAGCGGGATCAAGCAATCAACCAGTTTAGTTGTCAACTTAACCGACACCCCGCTGAGCCCTTGCCAGCAGGTAGTCCTGGAAAAGGGTCTAGGGTTTGTGCCCACAGCAAACCTGGACAAATTTAAACTGAGCTGTGAGGTCAACAAGTTTATAAGGAAGATTAAACTCAGGGCCTTTTTTGCGGACAAACAAGGAAGTGAAGAACCAGAAGACGACACAGGACTTAGGATAAAATCTACTTTTACCCCACTGGCTACTGCCATCCCTGTACAGATCCCACTAAAGTGTACCATAATACCTCGAGGCAGGAGTTACAAGCCATCAGGGAACTCTCAGAGAATGACAACCTAGTCATAAAACCGGTGGACAAGGGTGGAGCCATCGTTATTCAGACGAAAGAGGCCTCTGTTTGTTTCAAGATCAACAAAATTATGAACCTTTAACCAGAGATACCACGGAGAGAATAAGTATCCACATAGGGAGCATGATAGAGGGGGCGCTTGCTCATGATTGGGTTGCAAGAAAAGAAAGGGATTTCCTGATTAACAGAAATCCAGTGACCCCCTACTTTTATACGATCCCTAAAATACATAAGAATATGCATCAACCACCTGGATGCCCCATTGTCTCAGGGATTGGATCAACTTTGGAGCCTCTATCCAGATTTGCGGATGCCTTTTTGAGACCGATTATTTAGGGCACAGATCATACCTACAGGACACCAAGGATGTCTTACGGATCCTACAAGATTTACCTTTCGATCCACAGATACAACTCTTGATCTGACTCAACATAGAAAGCCTTTACACCAGTCTCCCCCACACCAAGACATTGGACATTCTAGAGGAAGTGTTGTTCACCACAGAGTGGAAGTACCAGACGCCACGCAACCTAGTAATGGAGTGTTGCAAACTCGCTCGAACAGAGAATTTCTCTAGGTTTGAAGATAACCTGTACCTACAGAAACAAGGTACCAGCATGGGGAGTACCTTCTCTCCGAGTGTGGCTGGACTATATGTCCGAGATAGCAAGAAGAACTGGCTCACAAAATTAGAATGTCTATGTGTGGAAAACCATTCGTTTTTTTATTAAATGCTTCATCATCGGGTCTCACCCAAGGTGCTGAGTGCACCTCGGGTGTGCTTCGACGCCTGAATTACAGCGGAGCTGGTGTTGTGTAAGTGCAGAGTGGTGCTGTGAAGGTAAAGTTTAAAATTTACATTGGGTCCCTTATAACAAAATAATTTATTTTAATGGTGGGCCCTCTGGCAGTGTTAAAAAATGGTGTAGGAGTCGGATATGTGTCGAGGTAATGGGCCATATGTATCAAGCAATTTTCCAATCGCAAACACTGCGAATCGCAAAAATCCAGTGTTTGCGATCGCAAAATTGAGTTGTGCGATGTATGAAAGGTAATCGCAGTGCAAAATTACCAATCGCAAACATAGCGATTCGCAGAAATCTGCGAGCATAAAACTGCGATTAAATTAGCGAATTGGCATTTTGCAATACTTTAATTGCGAATTTCGCAAATAAAGTATTAGCAAATAGCGAATCGTAATGAAATGTATCAAAAAATCGCAAATAGCGATTTTACGAAATTCACAATTTTGCACCTCGCAATTACTACCAACTCTGAGCAGGTGGTGACTAGGTGCAACCTATATAAACTGACCCAGAATGCTACAGGGGCATTCACAATGGCTGCGCTGTACATCATCGCTAGGAGACTGAGGATCAGAGCTGCTGCCCAGGGAAGGAGACGCCAGGAGAGGATCTACAGGGCACGCATCACCTTGTTCCAGCAAACAGAGGAAGAGGTCCATGAAAAGTACAGGGTGCACCCAGACAGCATCCTAGAACTCATTGAGGAGCTAAAGCACATGCTGGAGCACCCCACACGTAGGACACGCACCATCTCCACCCATGTGCAGGTCCTGTGCTCACTGCACCTGCTGGCGTCTGGTAGTTTTCAGGGGGTGATAGCAGCAGCAGGAGGGGTGACACAGAGTAGCCTGTCGCGCTTCTTTCACAGTTTCCTGAATGCCATGATGCAGAGGATGCATCACCACATCCATTTCCCTAACACGCAGCAGGCACTCGACCAAATCAAGCAGGGGCTCTATCAGATAGCCCAATTCCCCCATGTCATTGACTGCATTGATGGGACCCATGTCGCCCTCTCCCCCCATCCCAGACAGAATATGTGTACAGGAACAGGAAGTCATATCATTCCCTGAATATCCAGGTAGTCTGTGATGCCACCCATGTCATCACGGACATAGTGGCAAAATATCCTCGTAGCACCCATGATTCCTTCATGTTCCGCCACAGTGGGCTGCACCGTCGCCTCTTGGCTGGGGAGTTTGGTGAGGGCTACTTGCTAGGTAAATACATGGCTCACATTCACACATGCAGTAAAGCTCTTGATTGGGATGACAGTGTGTAACCCATTTCTTTTGCACCCTGCAGGGGACAGCGCGTATGCAGTGCGTGATTTCATCATGACGCCCTACCTGAATCCAGCCACTGCTGCGGAGCGCCGCTACAACAATGCCCACAAGTCGACCCGCAGTGTGATAGAAAGGACTTTTGGCATCCTAAAGAGCCGATTTAGGTGCCTACACAAGAGCGGAGGTGCCCTCCAGTACAGCCCACAGACCTGCTGCAAGGTAGTGGTCGCATGTTCAATGCTGCACAACTTAGCAACCAGGAAGGGCACCCCAGTGGAGCTGAGCGGATCAGAGTCCTCTGATGATGAGGGACCAGCTCCTCGTGCAGGACCAGCATGTGGTGTCGGGGCGGCTGCCGGACGCCAGAGGCGCCAGGAGATCACACGCAACTATTTCTAGGTGAGGAATAATGACACAATGCGATGTATTGGTGCACAACTGTGTTTTTATTCCTTGAATAGCAGGAATACATCTGGCACACAGCCTGACGCACACCTAATGTGTGTTACTCATATTTGCAAATGTTGAAGTCACAGAGCAAAGATGTCCTACACACTCCAGTCCCCAGCAATGTGTTACCTGACTCATTGCCATGCTTCCCTGATGCCACCTCATCTCCTGCGTGCACAGCCTGTTGCACCGCGCTGTGGGTGCCCACTGCTCTCCCCCGGGTCATCGTGTGTTCTCCCCTGCTTCCCGCTCCTCCGTCTGGTCTCAGGGGGTGGTGGGGTTATGCTGCTCCTGCTTGACTGATCCTCACTCTCCCCTGTGCCCAGGGGTCCTATCCCACCTGTGCCAGCCGCCTACATCAGTTCCACGGCATGTGTCACCTGCACCAAGATCTTGGCCACATCCTGGCTGTTATGTGCCATTTCCACCTGCATACCCACACACCGATGTGACAGCAGGGACGTGACAGTGCACAGGCGGGTGACCGCCTTGCTGTATGTGTCCATGCGGGCGTTGGCTCTCCTCTGCATGGCAGACAGTTCGCGTATTCACCGGTCATTTCCCTGAACCCATCCCTCATGTCACAGATGTGATGGTTTAATGAGGCAAACTGACGCTGCATTGACTGCATTGATTTTGCTTGCAGGCGCTGCACCCTCAGCATGGTGCACTCCAGCCAGGTGAACACGGACTGCTGATCCTCAGCACCAGCACTGGTGGACGCCCTTGCCCTGTGCCTGTTCCCCCCTCCTTCCCTCTGGGGGTCAGGGGACTGTTGCCTGTGACGGACTGCACGGTGGCCTGGGACTGGCTGGGATTCTTCTCCGCTGTCGTGTTGGTCTGCCTCCATCTGTGGTAGTGGTGGCACGATGTGGCACTTTCTGCGTACTACAGGGATCTCAGGGGTCTGCACCTCCTGCTCCTCATCCCCTGCCTGCTCATCGTTGTCGTCTGCCTCCTCAGACCCTGCACTGCCCTCCTGCCTTTCCGGTGGTGCTGTGGAGACAGAAGCACAGAAATTTGTTTTAGTGTCCTGCAACTCCTTTTGTGAGAGAATAAATCTACTTCTTATTTGCATCACCTACGTACTCTCTGCCTGATTTTACCCTTCCCTAACTCACTGGCATTGTTACTGCCTTGCTGTGTCTCATTGCAACACTGTTTGGTGCATGTGACTACATCTCCCATGATGCATTTCAGGGTGTACACAACAACATGTACTGGAGTTGCACAACTGTTTTGCTACTGGGGGGTCCTAACTGTGTGGGTGCTATTGGTGGAGTGGCAGGGGACAGATGGCATGCATCTTACCTTGTCTGGTGGGGGTGGGTCGGAACTGTCCATGTCAGCCACTCCACTGACACTCTCGGGTTGCAAGGTGGACTCCACCAACTCCTCATGGGGCATGGAGTCTGTTGCAGTGGATGTTCCGCCACCGGTCTTATTCGACTCAGCCAACCTGGTTGCCACCTTTTCTTTGGATCTTAGGCGCATATCATACCACCGCTTGCGCAGATTCTCCACGGTGCGGTGGGTTACGCCGATGGCATTCACCTTTTCCTGTATGGAATCCCAGATTTTCCGCTTCCTTGCCTCAGGCACGCGCAGGGATTTCTTGCCAAAGAGGAGTTCATGGCTGACTAACATCTCCTCTAGAAGAACTTCCTGCTCCCTCTCACTGAACTTTGGTTTTCTCTTCCTTCCTGCATCCTCCTTCTCCTTCTCCTTCTCTTGCTCCTGGGGATTCATTTCACCTCCCTGGATGGCAGTGCTGTGCTCCTTCACTCTCCTCCCAGCCTCTGACTGAGCTTCTGGCAATCAGGTGCAGCTGTGCAGTCACACTTCCTGGTTGTGATGTCATCAAGCTGCACCTGAATGGCAGACTCCCGATTTTGCAATTCCTTATTTGCGAATTCGCAATTAAGGAATCGCAATGTGGGGTTTCGCAGTTAATTCTGCGAACTTTGGTGATTCGCAAAGAAATTGCGAATTGTTTCATACATACGATTTTGCAATTCTCAAATAGCGATTCGCCAAAAATCGCTATTTGAGAATCGCAAAAGTTAGGAATGATACATATGGCCCAATGTCTCTTAATAACCTATATTAAAAGGGTCAGGTCTACATGTTTCAGCCAGGCTACTACGTATGCTGGCTTTCTTCAGGACCTAAGTGATAGTGTTTATGTGAAGATCAAGTGTGTTGTACTTGACTTGTTTAAGTGTCGCAAGCGCTAAGGTTCGGTGAAGGAGGGTAATTATTGCCTCCTTGTGCTGCTTAAAACCTGTAAAGGAATGAGACAGACGGAACAAAACAAGAACAAAAATGCACATAAACATATAGTATGAGCATACTGTAATCATCTGTGACAACCTTTGCGCCGTGTTAAACCATATTGCGGATAATGCGGAAGTGATAATACGTGTCGCTTGTGCTCGTATGGCGTTTGCTACCTGGATATATGCGTTATGGTGATTATATCCGTAGCTATGGCGGTTTCGATATTTGAGAGAAAATGTGGCTTACAGTGATAAATTCATCACGAGCAGCATGAATCCCCCGAGGGGGCAGGGCCTGTAGTCACACGCTGAGAAAGTAGAAGGTAAAAGGTTAAAGAGTTAAAGGGGTACGACCAGTTACTGTAAGGGTTTTGATTCCAAATATGTCACCATCTTGAGAAACAGAAGCTCCTGGCAGCACATAATCCGTACCTCACCAACATCAGTCTCTGGAAGAGATATATCGATGATGTCCTGGTTATATGGAATGGTAAAGAAAACACAGCCAAGGAGTTCATAACATGGCTAAATGAATAAAACGAGTTCTTGAAATTTACCTACACTATCTCCAGAACCGCCATGGTGTTTCTAGACCTCAACATCTCTTCAGGCGAAGGGGGTCTAAAAACAACCACCCATTTCAAGGCCACGGCAAAGAATTGTATACTCAGCTTTGACAGTTTTCACCCGAGACACCTGAGAGAAAACCTACCTTTTGGGCAATTCTTGAGATTGAGGCGAAACTGCTCTGAAATCAGTGACTACAAATCCCAAGCAACAGACCTGGCACTCAAACTGAGAGCACGTAAACCCCCTGACAAAACAGTGGCAAAAGCAATGAAAAGGGTGAAAAATAACAACAGGGGAGCCCCCGTACCTAAGGAAAATGAAGTACGCCCTATCAGCATCACTACATATAATAGCGCATTCAATGCAGTAACCAGGATAATAAACAAACACAGGAGGATTTTGAGTGGCAGCGCGACACCAATACCAAAGCCTATTTTTTCCCGCAGAAGAGGTCGCAACCTGAAAGACATGCTGGTACACACACGACCACGCCCATCCGGGAAACACAGTCTGGCCAGGGCTTCATCACTCCCATCAGCGGACATCACTCATGTGGCAATTGCAGCGTATGTCATTCCACACAGACTAGTAAAACAGTCACTTTCAACACCACCACCACCACATGGGAATTGAGAAGATTTCCCAACTGTAATACTGAGGGAGTGATTTACATAGTTACTTGCCCGTGTAATCTTCATTACATTGGCATGACCACGAGGAAAATCAAGACCACGATCTGCGAGCATCGGAGCAATTTAAGATGCAAAAGAGCTACAACTAAGATGACCGCCCACTACGTTGAGCACCAACACACAACCAAGGATTTACGGTGGCTGGTAATTGAGCAAGTGAATAATGAGACCCACTTGTTCGAGAAAGAACAACGCTGGGTGTACAGATTAAAATCCCATGAGGTTGGGCTGAATGAAAATATCCCTTGGGGCCAATTCACATGAAGCTTCCCTAAAAATAGTGCCTCTTATATAGGAATGGCTACAGAGAGAGGACTATCTAACCATTATTTCTGATCACGGCAACAACCACCCCCACCTTTTTCCTTCCGTAAGCATATGAATCATTGACCTGGATAAGGCCAACCTTCACACAAACCTCCTGTGAATAAGAATGCTTTTGGTTGCCTAGTTAGAACCAATACATGTGTCACCTCACCCTCCATTCTCTTCTGTGGAGTTTCTCCCCCTAATCCCTGTTCTATTGTGTCTTTTTTATCAAAAAACTTTACTGAGCGTCCAGCTGAAGGACATGTTCTATCAGCTTATAATATGAGGCTTTATACCGCCATGACTTTGCTGACCGTGTTGCAAGGGCCGTTTGTATTTTGTGACTAATTCTGAGACAGACGCGTTAGACAATGAATGGGTACTGGTTGCTATGATTTATTATGCCCAATGGGGGCAACAGTCCCAAAAATTATACGAGTCACGACAATTATGTCGGGCCGTGGGTTGATTTCGCCTATCACTTTTTTGGCATTAGTTTATTTCGTTTTCACGCTCTCAAAATAGCCTTTATTGACACTTTCAAGAAGGCTTTCTTACAACCTCGTTTCACACCCAGAGAAGCGGGGACATCCACCACTTGCCCCACCCACCAGGAAGTGAGGGTTGGAGCAGTAGACGTTCTAGCATGCGGGCGGCGACGAGGACGCCAACGAGGATGAACATTGCGCGTATAAAGGGGCCCCGTCATGCCTCTCCGGCATCTCCGGAGTTCCCGGGCGAGCAGGTCAGGTTTACAGCGAGGGACTAGCCTTGAGGAAGTAAGTGTACATACGCTCGTACAGCACTTGCGAGCACTTTTTACCTTTTTTCTGTCCTCAAAATAACACACAGGGTTTGATGACAGGCGTCCCTTCTTCCCCACTGGACTCATGAGGCCCATTCATGGTCTCTAACATGTATGTAATGCTCATTATATGCTATTGCGTGTTGTCTGTCACTCTGTGTTTGTGAGTCTTATGTATTGTACGTCACGATACTGCACATAGCGTGCTCACGTATTTGACTTATTTTTGTCACAATTTCCACAAAGTCACAATCGGAAACGATTTTCAATATTGCAAAAGGCCCGAAGGCTCGTGTATTTTTTAACCATTTTGTTTATTTTTCTCCAAACCCCTGTAGGAATCTTGCAATTTAAACAGACCGATTAGGTGCTGTATAACATTTAATTTTCACACTTTTTGTTTTGCTATTGTTATTTAGGAGTTAATTTAACTGTAGGAGTGGGAGCATTTTCTCCTTTATGGTCCTGAAGAAAAGCCTTGGGGTAGGCTTGAAACTAGTCGACCAGGGAAACGGTGGGTCATGCACCTAAAGCGTTTTCTCGACATCCCCAAATTTTAACATTTCAATTAGGGGAGCGAATAAAGTTATTTTTTTCCTACTAGTCTGATATTTTAAACCCCCAGTTTTTCATATAAGTAACCCACTCCGTAATCTAAATCCACATAGGTGTATAGGAACATCCTTTCACAAAGTGCTCCCGCGTCTTCTTAGGTAGAAGCACGCCCCTGTCCTAGAAGGGCAGGGATGAACCCTATGATGAAGCATGCCACCATGGGGCAACCCTGGTGGGTGAGGGTTATTTAAAAGAAAATTTTCTTTCCCAGTCCTACAAGGAGGTTACGCTCCTTTTCCTTCTCCAATAGGAGGTACTCTCTTTTAGTTATCTAATTGTATTTTGGAAGACAAGTCTACCTCCTTGACCTCTACCCTCCCCTAGTTATTTGTTACAAACTTACTAAACACCAGTACTTTATATACAAATAAAGTGCCTTTCGTGCCAGCGTCATATTTCCACCTAAGGTGAGAAAAGGGACATATACCTTTAGGTGCCTAAGATCCTCATTCTCCTTTTTTTTTTGTGCTACAAAACTGTATATCAGCAAACAACGAAAACGTGCAATCGTGCCTAAAATACATGAAGCTATTGTGGCCATCCCATGGCTAACCCTTGGCATTCATGATATAACGGGCATCAGAATTAATCACATATGTAACATACAATATATATTGAAGAATAGCGACCAGTGAAAGTGCAACCGTGCTTTGATGAACTACATACTCAGCTACCATCACAACTATAAGGATATGATAATATAGTACAAATACAACTAAAATACCTCCAAAACATAATTTTGATGACTACTGTTAGACCTGGCATCATTGGTGCGGGTCTCCCTTCCTCTTTTCGCTTCTTACCTTTTATGTTGACTGGATTTAGATGCTCTGGGCGCTGTGCCACTGCCAATCAGTGACACAGCGCGAATGCTCCTGTGTGAAGATAACTGTATGAATTGGGATAACCATAATTGGCTCGTTTGGTTTACCTGCCAGCCCCTAGTATCAGTGCACTGTGTGTGCCCAGGGCTGGTAGACCAAATACTGCTGGTGGGCCTGCAGCGCTGATTTGCGCTACCCACCGAAGCGGCTTTTCAAGTATGCCTGTGTAGCATGTTCTAATAGCGAGTTACCCTCCATTTCACTGTTTACTGTTGTGAGGCCACCCGTTCTCATAGGCCAGAATGGGCAGGCTGAGTATTACATGCCTTAATCCTACCTGCCCCCAGGAACCTGATAGGAACGTCGAATTTGATATGTTTAAGCTCAGAACATTGAGATACATCTTTTAGTAAGGATTATTAGCATAGCCCGTGTTCGAAAATGCCTCTACTAGAAAAGAGGTATTTTCTGGCCTAAGCTTTCCTGTAGGCTTTGCTAGCGTGTGTATTGGCCGTCTGGTTTTGGAGCAGCAGGGCCAGCTGGGTCAGTCCTGGCTGGAGAGAGAGATCGGCATTTAGAGTATGGGGAGGGGTGACTCTTTGATCCGAGCAGGGCCGTGCCTGGCAAGGTGAATTATGGCTCCATCTCCCACTGGGCGTCTGATAGCAGACCCACAGATTCTCAAAGGGCAGGATGTCGCCTCGTAAACCAAGTGCTCCCTGACCCCACCAAACTGGTTCTGGCTGGATGCAGTGATTTGTGACTGCAGGGAACAAAGACTTTCTAGGTATAAAACGCTGCGCTGAAACCTGGTGCAGGGTGTTCCTTCTGGATGTCAAGACGAAACTCTGTCCGAGCAGACAGAGGAAAGGACTTTGAAACTTTCACCAAGCTTGCTGAAGAAACTACCCAAGGGCCTGAATTGAGAGCGCCTCCTGCTGAAGTCTCAGGGACATTAGACTTCACCCCGTCAGCCGCCTGAATTCCTGTGCTAGGGATTCTACTTGCAGGTGAGGCCTCCGTCGAGTAATCCGGAACCTCTAGTTCTACTGTGAGGAACGCGGACTGGTAACCCTTGTGAACTCTGTGTGTGGGCCGCCGCAGCTAAGAGAGCTGCCGCCGCTGAGCGCCCGCCTTAATTTGAATCTTCAGAACCTTCGCTGAAACTGTGTGGGCCGCCGCAGCTAAGAGAGAGCTGCTAACGCTGAGCACCCGCCTTAATTGGAATCTTCAGAACCTTCACTGCAACTGTGTGGGCCGCCGCAGCTAAGAGAGAGCTGCCGCCGCTGAGTGCCCGCACTTGTGTCAGCTGTGCAACATCGTGAATTGTCCTGTGGGCCACCGCAGCTAAGAAAGAGCTGCCGCCGCTGAGTGCCCGCACTTGTGTCAGCTGTGCAACATCGTGAATTGTCCTGTGGGCCGCCGCAGCTAAGAGAGAGCTGCCGCCACTGAGTGCCCGCACTTGTGTCAGCTGTGCAGCATCATGGATTGTCCTGTGGGCCGCCGCAGCTAAGAGAGAGCTGTCACCGCTGAGTGCCCGCACTTGTGTCCGCTGTGCATCATCGTGATTTGTCCTGTGAGCCGCCGCAGCTAAGAGAGAGCTGCTGCCGTGGAGTGCT
The DNA here is from genome assembly GCA_963921515.1 of Calotriton arnoldi. Taxonomy (NCBI): domain Eukaryota; kingdom Metazoa; phylum Chordata; class Amphibia; order Caudata; family Salamandridae; genus Calotriton; species Calotriton arnoldi. The sequence goes on from CAWUFW010008397.1 coordinate 688,787, forward strand.
CGCACCCTTGCTAACGTTGCATCATCGTGATTTGTCCTGTGAGCCGCCGCAGCTAAGAGAGAGCTGCTGTCGCGGAGTGCTCGCACCCTTGCTAACTTTGCATCATCATGATTTGTCCTGTGAGTTGCCGCAGTTAAGAGAGAGCTGCTGCCGCGGGGTGCTCGCACCTTTGCTAACTTTGCATCACTGAGATTTGTCCTGTGAGCCGCCGCAGCTAAGAGAGAGCTGCCGCCGCTGAGTGCTCGCACCTTTGCCAACTTTGCATCATTGGGATTTGTCCTGTGGGCCGCCGCAGCTAAGAGAGAGCTGCTGCCGCTGAGTGCCCGCATCTTTGTCAACTTTGCATCATCGTGAATTGTCCCGTGGGCCGCCGCAGCTTGGAGAGCGCTGCTGCCGCTGTGAGCCCACCACGGAGCTGCACGACGAGAGTCATCGCCACCACCAGCCTGGGCCGCCGCAGCCGTGTGCTGCTGCCGCTGGGAGCCCGTCTGTCCCCGAGTGCCTGAATCATTGTGAGTGCACGTTGTGGACCACTGCAGTAGAGAACTGTGGTCGCTGGGAGTCCGCCTGTCACCGTCTCCGCTTCTTCGAGAAGCTACGTGCTGTGTCCCCGTCCAACGGCAGGTATCTGGTGCGTAACGTGTCGCGTAGACCCAGGCCTTGAACTCAGTCAGTGCCACGTTCTGGTGAATACGTATTGCCTTTTTAAGTCCCTACTGATTTACTTGCATTGTGACTGGTTAAAATGCTTTTAAGCGTCTCGTACTAAACCTTAGATAAAGATACTATTTTTCTATACCTACTTGAGTTGTGTCCTTTTGTGGTGTCGTTACTGCCTTGTTGTGCATGGTCATAAATGCTTCACACACTGCCTCTGAGATAGGCCTAACTGCTCATGCTACATTACCAGAGGGTTGAGCAGGGGTTATCAAAGGGGGTAGCCCACTTGCCCTGACTTAGGAAGAAGGGTCCCTATTTGGACAGTGGCGCCAGCCATTGCCAACTAGAGACCCACATTTCTAACAACTACCCTATTACATTGGCAGTTTCTATTGGCAGCATAAACTGCCATAAGGAAATACATTTTTCGATGCCCCCCACTCTTTTTGCATATGCCTGTTCAAAACATTTTTGTTCGGTTTATTTTATTGAGCCACTCTTGATACTTTGGTACTTTAGATGTCTTCTAATTCTGGAGGATCAAGGAGCAAGATATTAAAGAGGTGTTGTGAAAAACGCCTGACCCCCTTTACTTATCGAGGTGTTCTGCCTCCGTCTTAAAAAGCCAAAAAGTGCGACACTGGCTTCCGGATTGAACCTAGTCTGCAATCCCAGACTAAGGGTAGAAAACACCATTTCCCAAAACTGAGTCACCTTTGGACAGGCAAAAAAGATGTGTAAACAGCCACCCATCCCCTGTTGCCTGCAGCGTTAAAAGCGATCCTCCGAGGCAGGATACATTCTCTGAAGAGCCCTTGGAGTATAGTATGCCATCCAGTGGGATAAAAAGGACATCCTCTTAAAATTTGCTGGTCTTAAAGCCTTATGGCCTAATAGTGATATCAGCTGCCACTCTGCCTCTGAGAAAGTGCATTGTGTCGACCAGCTAGTTTTGTCTAAAAAACTTTTCACCTGGTGGCACTCTCCTTGATTTCATAAGAACCTATACCAGTTGCCAATCCCCTGAATTTTGATCTAAACAAGGCAGATAACGCAGGGTAACTCAGGGTAACTCAGGGCAGCATTTTTTCACTAACAGAATATTCTGAAAATCCTAGAAAAAAAGCTTACATAAGTCACCAAGACCTTGCATGAAGATCTTGCCAAGTAATATATTTTCCCCTCATCAAGAAGTGTCCCAATTCTTTGAAACCATTCATGTTCCAAAATCTCAAATGACTGCTTAATATTTTTAGAGCTAGATATTTACATTCCTTAAGCTGCACATACTCATATCCTACTGATAAATAAAATGCTTGAGGTCTCGCACCAAGTTCCTGGACAACTTTACACCTTGTTTTCTTTGGATGTTTGGCCATCTTGATAAATACAGAGAGCTGGAATCTCACCTCCTGCATCGATTTTCCCCAGAAAAAACTGTCTAGAGACCCCTTCGCATCTATAGATCGTGCTAATATTTTCATAAAGGAGGCTTAATAAGCACACATCTGAGGTAGTGCCAACCCGCCCTGATTTATTTTGAGTTGATGTAATGAGAGTTTAACCCCAAGGCCTACTTGTTCCACCCTAAATGTGGAAAAAGTTCCTCAAGTCCGTAAAATAAGCCTTACTGATTTTTATCGGAACATTAGAAAAAAGAAATATCAACAAGGGTAAAATGGACATTTTAATAAGGGCAGCCCACTCTACTAATGTAAGGGGATGAAATGCCCATTTATCTAATCAGTCCTTGATCTTCTTCGTCATCACCTGATAATTTAATTGGAAGAGCTCAGAATAGCTATTTGTTCCATGTATTCCTAAATACCGAATTGGATTAAGAGAACAAGCCTGCTGCTGAAGGGTAGGGGGAGATTACTTACGGAGGTATTAAATAAAAGCAGTTCCTGTTTTATTCTGATTGATTTTATATCCCCGATCATTTGAAACTGCTCAAACTCTTCCAACATCTTTTGTATGTTAAGCTCTTTTGGCCTAGGGTATAGGATGATGTTGTTCGCAAATAATTTAAATTTTGACATCCATGCTATTGGTGCCTCTATACCCACATTCCTTCGAATCCTGACAGCCAAGGGTTCTACAAAAAATGTAAATAAAACTGGGTACAAGGGACACCCCTGGCGCATCACCCTGTTTGTTTTCACCATCCCTGCTAGATCTGAATTCCCAAATTCCCTTGCCTGGTCCCCTTGATAAAGATTTCAGAGAATTGCAATAAATTGAGAAGGAAAGCTAAACCTACTTAAACCACAAAAAAGGGCGTCCCAGTTTACTAGGTCGAAAGGTTTCTCCGCATCAACCATCATTATGACTGCAGGAGTCTGGTTTACCTCAAAATAATCGAGTGCATGCACTAAAAAACCTGTATTGGCTGAAATCGCTCTCCTAGCCACAAACCAAGTCTGATCGTAATGTATAACCACCTGGGCCGCAGGCGTAATTCCGTTTGCCCGTTACTTTCATTAAAAGCTTATAATCTGTGTTCAGCAGCCTGATCGGTCAGTATGAGTTCACATCTCTTGGATTTTAAAAAAAACGAATGACTGAAGATTCCTTAAAAGTTGATGGAACCTCCCCCCCTTCCTTTATAAATTTGAAAAGCTCCATCAAGAAGGGTGTCAGCTCAGTAGCAAATGCTTTAAAAAAAATTCTTTTGGAAGGCCATCATTGCCACAGCCCTTCCCACATGGCTGATATATCTGCAGCCATTTTTTCTGCCTGAGTATTTGTCAACTGTGTCAACCAGACGGACTGGAAATATTGAGCTATACTTCCATTAGAGACGTTGGGGCATATTATCAAGGGCCGGCGATAAATATCGCAAAGCGCGCTTAGCGCTTGCATATTTATCGCCGGCTATCTCTGGAATTTATCGCCCGGTTAGCGTGTTATTAACAACGCGCATCGCCGAGGCGATAAAAATGTCAGAGATAGCGTGGATATTGCGTTTTCCATGGGAAAACGGCGATATCCTAGATGATAGGGCCTGTGGTCTTAGCCACAGAATCCACCCCCATGTTAAGTATGCCTTAGTCAGGAATTTAACAGACGTTAAATTCCTGCGTTAAGGCATACTTACGCGATTAAAATAATCGCTTCCCGCATTGTAAATATCGCGAAGCTGCCTTCGCGATATTTACCCATGTTGTTTCCACAGACACGCCTACTTTGCATCTCATTATTGATGCGAAGTCAGGCGTGCTGGAAACGGGAGCAAAATCAGCAAAACACATGATAGCGTGTCTTTGCTGATAAGGCGATATAATTATCGCCGCTTTTCGGCCGAAAACGGCCGCAAAAGCGGCGATAATTGTTTATCGCCGCCTTGTTAATATGCCCCTATGGGCCTTATTTAGAAGAAAGTAACGCAGCGTGGTGCCGCAAGGCATTTGGCTGTGCCGCATTGTGTTACTTTCAAAGTGCGGGGATGCATCATATTTATAACAATATGACGTATCCCTGAGCTCTCCCCTGCGCTGGTGCACAATTGGTTGCCATGCGCCAACGCAGGCACCCTTGCACCATTGTGTAAGGGTGCCTGCATTTCGGGGATGATTGTTTTTGTGCAGAAAGGGACACCTTTCTGTACAAAAACAATCATGAGAGGTGTTTTCCTCTTTCTATGCGTGCTGCAGAATGCAGCATGCATCGAAAGAGGAAAAACAAGGAGAAATAAAAGTGTTTCTCCTCGTTGTGCCTCCATATTCCTGCCCTGGGGAGGCGTAGGATTCTGACGCATTCCCAGGTTTACGAAATGTTGTAAATCTGGGAATGCGGCAGAAACCATGGGTGTTGCGTGGGATCACCCACAGCAACACCCATGAAACGCCTCATTCACGCAAAGTGGTGTGTGAAAATGGGCTGTATTTACAAGGCCACAAAAAGCTGGCTTTACGTGACCTTGTAAAGATTAATCCCCACACTGCGCCGCCAGTGCGTGAAAAAAAAGTTATGCACCGGCGGCACAAGGGGCTTGTAAATATGCACCTGAGTATTTACTTTCATGTAGATTTTTATAGTGCTGTAAGAAAACTTTTGACACCTCGTCCCTATTACTGACCATTACCCCAGTTCCTGTCTTCTGCAACTCGACGACTAGCGTGGCCTCCTGTTTAACCCATGTTGACCAGGTAAGAAATTTACCAACCTTCAGGCTCTCCTCGTAAACCTGCTGTTGGAACACCTCCAAGCTATTGATCTCCTCTAAATAAAAAATTCCCTCAGTTCGTGTTGAGCAATTTCTCTTCTGCAGAGCAACGTCAACTGCGGATTGGAGCTCGGCTATATGTGTCACGTGATTTTTAGTTTGTAAAGCCATAAATGCAACCATCTGCCCCCAGATAGCTGTATTAAAAGCTCTCCAAATTGAAAATAATGAGGCTGTACCTTTATTCAACTGAAAAACTCTGCCGTAAAAGGTTTCATACTTAATAACCATTCTTGATTGGCAAGGAGGTTACGATCCATCTGCCACCTAGACCTCTCCCTTCTCCTTACCTCCAGTTCAATTTCAATACTAGCCAAAGAGCGGTCTGAAAATGAATTTGCCCAGATATCTGAATCTACACATTTCAGGGAGCGGTAAATGATGAAATAGTCTATGCAGGAAGCTGACTGAAAATGGGGCGAAAAGCAGCCATATTGTGAGGTTCCTAAATGGTCTCTTTGCCATGAATCAATCAATTGGTAATCCTACTTCATTGTATCTAATACCTTTTTGGTATTCAGCTTCAATTGTTTTTTAGTTTTGTTGGATGTATCCCAGACTAGGGGCCTCATTACGAGTTTGGCTGTGTGGGAGTGGGACCGCCCCGCTCCCGCACCGCCAAACCCGTGGTCAAACCGCCTGCCAGAATAGGAGTTTTCTCCTGTCTGGTGGGTGGTTCTTTGGCATTCCCACAGCGGTGCCTATGAAACAAGGTTGCAATGCCTGGAGTGGGACCAGTAAATTTTACCCCTCCTGAGTTGAACACTTTGCCTACTCTTGTATAAATTGTAGTGGGAGTAGAATATGTATTATTTGTAATATGTTATAGTTTACTGTTTACATTTATATATTTTTTGCGTATTTAATGTCTTTAATATGCAATGTATATTTAGTGAATTGTAATTTTTTATGGTGCTTACTTTTCTATTTGTAATTAAAAAATGTGTTTTTTAATTTTTTATGCTATTAGGTGTCTATATATTTGTTATAATATTACATCTAACAAATATATTAAATTATAAATTAAAGTAAAATGATACGTTTAATAATATATTTTTATTAGATATATGAAAATATATATATATTATTATATATGTGTGTTTTACTTGTTGATAATGTTTTATAAACATATTTATTTATTTTATTGAAAATGTTTCTCGACTGCAGCTCTTTTCCCATTCCCAGTTCCTTTTCTTTTCTTCCCTCCATGTGAGAGCACTAGCGCCTAGACACTTTCAGGTAGTAGTGCACTTTACCACTAAAAATTGCATTTCATTTCAAAATAAGTATAGTTATTATAGTTCTTTTAAAATCCATTAAATATATTTTATTTTTATTATATTAGTGTTATTATTTGATATATTTACTATTTAAATTTATATACATTAAAAAAACAATATTTTAGATAATGATATTACTTACAATATTTTTTCCAATATTTTTGTCATTTATATGGTAACTATAGGATGACGATATTTTTGACATCAATATTTATGTCACAATTCTTTTACATGATGATATTTTGAGGGTCAATATTTTGTCAGTGAACCATATTGATGTGTTACCATTGCATGGCTCTGGTAATTACGAGTGCAGAGTTTTCACCCCGCCACTAAAGTGCTACGTGCAAGGAAGATCTTATAAGGGACTTTCAGGGCTTCCTTTGTGTGACAAAATGTGTCCTTGCACAGATTTAGGGCCATATTACGACTACGGCAGGACCGCCCACAGTATTATAAGTGTGGCGGTTGGACCGCCACTGAACCGCTGCTGCCGCAGCCGATCAAGGATCATGCAGCAGTTCGAGGCCAAAATATGCTGGTCGTGTCGCAGCGGCACCGCCAAGCATATTTTGAGTTCCCTCTCCACTGCCCTTTTCATGGCGGTCACACCACCATGAAAAAGGTGGCCGTGCGGCAACAAAGGGGGTCAAACATGGCCCCCTCTTGCCCCTGTGCACGGGGGTGCATGCAGGGGGGCTCATGCTGTGCCACCCCTGTAGTTTTGCACCCCCAGTTCCTGCACAGGAAGGAATGCCTGACATAGGGCATTCCTTACGGTGTAGGAATGTGTACTGGCGGTCCCATCGCGGTGCTGTTTAAGGCTCGCAATGAGCCTTTAAACAGCACCGCCACAGGACTGCCACACCGCCCGCCTGACCACAAAATTACTTGTAATCTGGCGGCCGAGCAGCGGTGAGTTTCAGCGGTCCTGGAGCGGAGAGGTGGCGTTCTACCCGCTACAGGACCACCAAAGCTCGCAAACAGGCCCTTAGACAGTCTCTGCAGTTCTCCTGCCCCTCCCCAAAAGAAAGTGCACGGGGTGTGGTAAATGGGCACTGTTAGACCTGGCACCATTGGCGTGGGTCTCCCTTCCATTTTTTTGCTATTGCCTCCTGTGTTTTTGCTATGTTTTTGCTGGTCTAGATGCTTTGGGCACTTTGCCACTGCTGTTCAGTGCCAAAGTGCAAGTGCTCCCTGTGTAAATTGTGTTATGGATTAGTGATTCCATGATTGGCTGATTTGATTTACTTGTCAGACCCTAGTACAGTACACCATGTGTGCCCAGGGCCTGTAAATCAAATGCTGCTGGTGGGCTTGCAGCACTGATTGTGCCACCCACAGAAGCAGCTTGTAAAATGTGGCTCAGGCCTGCCATTGCAGAGCCTGTGTGCATTGTGGGACTGCCATGTCGACTTGGCAAGTGCACACACGTGCCAGTCCCTAAACCTTCCCTTTTCTGCATGTTAGTCACCCCTAAGGAAGGCCCAAGGTAACCCTGTGGGCAGGGTGCATTGTATGTGAAAGGTAGGACATGCCCTGATGTGTGTGGCATGTCCTGATAGTGAAATACTGCCAATTTCGCTTTTCACTATTGCAAGGCGGCTATCTGTTCCCATAGGCCAGAATGGGCAGTTTGATTATAACATCTTATAAGCATAACTGACCCAGGGAACAAGAAAGGAAAATAAAGTTTAGTATGTCTGAAATTAGAATGTTAAAGTGAATCTTTTAGTGTGGGTGATTTTAACATTCTGGGGCCGATTCCGATTCCGGCTGGAAATCTCTCCGACCGAGCCGGACCCGGAGAGAATTCCGACCGAATCGGACTCTGGCAGTCCAACCGAACGAGTACGATGCGCACGCATGCCATCGGACTCGAGTCGGTCGGACTCCCATTGAAGTCAATGGGAGCCGGTCGTACGACGCATACGCGGGCTCCCATTGACTCAATGGGTGCGAGGCGGACAAGGGCACCCCCTACAGTGTGTACGCGTCCATGCGCATCGCGGTGTACATGCACAGGTAGGGGGGACCCATGGGTCCCCCCTGTGTGCGACTCGCGCGCCTACGCGTACAGGGGGGTCCGACGCGGACCCCCAAAGTCCGGCTCTGACAGCTTTTTCGAGCCGGAAGGCGCGAGTCGGTCGGACTGCTCGCGGCGCGCATCGTACTCACCCGGCCGGGATACGTCTCCATAGCGCGGTGCGAGTCGTGTCCATGCGAGTCGGTCGGAGCGTGTTGAAGCCGCGTTCGAGTCGGTCGGAGATTTTGCGGGTGCCTGCATCGTACTCGCTCGGCCGGACCCGCGTACGATTCGGTCGGGAAACAGGGCTCCGAATCGGATCCGGTAAATCCGAATCCGATTCGGAGCCCTACCGGCCGAGATTGGAATCGGCCCCTCTGTGTTTGAAAATACCACTTTTAGAAAGTAGGTATTTTCTTGCCTAAGCATCCAGTATGCCTCTGCTAGGTTTGTGTATTGCATGTCTGGCTTGTGAGTGACAGGAGCTGGGAGAGGGCTGCAGCTCCAGCAGTCTGATGAGTCAGGGCTGGGCTGAATGGGACCTGGGTTGAATTTAGAGTAGAGGGAGGAGATTTCCTTTCACCTGCCTGGGCCAGGTCTGCTTTCAACCATGCTGTCTCCACCTCCTGCCAGGAAGCTGCACCAAGGAGGACAGAACTTGTTTTGGCTGGGTACAGACACTCTCTGCCTTCAAAGACAAAGGATTTGTGTGTATAAAAAGGGGGACCCAGACCCCAGAACTTTAGATCACTTCTGGGAAATCAAGAAGAACCTTTGCCAAGGAGAAGGACCGGAGAAGCTGAAGGAAGATTTCTGCCCCTGTGCTGTTTGCTGTTGGGGTTGGCCTGCAGTGGTTACTTTATTGCCAAGGAAAGGAGAAAAGGACTTTGCTGTATTTGCTTTGTCATCTTGAGGAAGATCTCCAAGGGCTTGTGACAGAGCTTGCCTCCTGTTCTGAAGTCTCAGGGACACAAAGACTTCACCACCAGCTCCCCTGAATTCCCTTGCTGGAAATTCTATCCTGAAGAGAGAGGCCTGCTGCTGGTTAGGACCTCTAGAGACTGTTTGTCGCTGGGAGCTGGAAAGTTGACACATCGAGGAAGAAGCGTGTCGGCGCCGCTGCTGTTGCCATCGCCGAAAAAGCGTGTCGCCGCCGCTGCTGTGGTCGCCGCATCGCCAAAGAAGCGAGTCGCAGCACCTGTCGCGGCATAAGAAGTCGCCACACGACGCAACGGTGCATCGATCTCCGAAGACCGGGACCTGCGCACCGAGTTCAATGCAAGACCGCTGGGCGTGCACGCATCATACCAAAATCGTTGCGCCGCATCAAAGACGCCATGTTGTCGCATCGCACCGGATCGTCGCATCGCATCGAGGCGCCATCTTGTCACATCGTAACCAGAACGCAGTAAGAAACCGACGCATGAACTCCCCACACAGTAAGGAAGCGACGCATCGCTTCCCCTGCACTGTAGTAAGGAACTGACGCATCCACTCCCCTGAGTGTAAGGAATGGCGCAACACCTTCCCTGCGACCCTTTTGTTTGCTTTGCGTAACGCATCCAAGGTACTTTGAGAGATATGTGTCGCATTTACCATCTGAATTGAATTGAGTTAGTTATACCATTTGAGAGTCATATTTTTGATACTGTATTGTGGATTTTTGTGGTTTGGTCTTGCTTAGATAAAGATTACTTATTTTTCTAAACTGGTGTGGTGTCCATTTGTAGTGTTTCACTGTGTTACTGTATGTGTTCACAAATGCTTTACACACTGCCCAAGAGATAAGCCTGTCTGCTCGTGCCAAGCTACCAAGGGGGTGAGCAGGGGTTATTTTAGGAGTGTATCCCCCTTTCCCTGATTCTAAGCAAGGGTCCCTATTTGGACAAAGGTGCAAACCATTGCCAACTAGAGACCCCCATTTCTAACATTGGTGGTCAGCGGTGAGGATTTGGACTTGCATTTGTGACTTACATACAGTGATTGGTGTACACTACTAGTGAGTGCAGACCTTTACGCGACCACATACATTTTTGGTGGACTCTTTTCCTTGGAACTTCTATTTTTGTAGAGAATTGCCAATTTTCTTTCACCATGAGCAAAGCATCATCCATCGCACCTGCAGATTTTGATTTTGAAGAAGAAAGGGTTGATACCTACACTGTGCCACAACTCAAAGCTGTTTGCAAAAAATTTTAAATCTCCATGAAGGGCCTCACCAGAAAGGCGGAATACCAAAAGGCGCTGAGGGCCTGGTTGGAAGCAAAGAGTGCTAGTGAGCATCCTGAAGATCCTATGGTAGAGGGGGAGCCTTTAGAGGGGCAGCGAGAGGGGCCATTGGGCCTGGATGGGGGGAAAGTGCCTTCCAGAGTGGGCAGCAGTGTGGCTTCAAAGGGCCCTACCACAGAGGAGCTGGAGGACAGGAAGAGGAGTAGAGTGCAGGCAATGGAGCTAGCCAAGCTCAAGGTGAGGAGTCAGAATGATATAGAAAAGGGGAAATTGGAGTTAGAAAACAAGAGGTTGGCCTTGGAAGAAAAGAGGCTGCTTGTACAGCATGAGAGAGTGGTGAGGGAGCTGGAGCTCAAAGCAAAGAGTTTAGAGATCACTCCCTCTGGTGGCAGCACACCGTCAGTGCCTCTAGAAGGGAAAGTATACATACCCAAAGATGTGATTAAGGACTTTGTGAAGCATGAGGACATTGGGCAGTGGTTTAAGGCTTATGAGGTAGCCATGACATCCCATAGAATCCCTGAGATGGACTGGGGAGCGGGGCTGTGGGGCCGCTTTGTCAGTGATGGGAGGGACACCTTGTTAGACCTGCCCAGAGAGGATCAGCACTCCTATGCCCCCATGAAAGAAGCCTTAATGTCCAGGTATGGGTTGACCCCAGAGCTTCATAGGCAGAAATTTAGGAATTGCAAAAAGCTGGAGTCTAGTACCTGGTTGGAGTATGTGTCTTTGTTTTGCAGAGCATTGGATGGTTGGGTGAAGGGTAGCAAAGTAAATTATTTTCAGGTGCTCTATGATTTGGTTGCATGGGAGCACTTGTCCAGTAATTGTTTTCCAGAGCTACGCCAGCACCTGATTGATAGTAAGCTAACTGTGCCTAGATAGCTTGCTATGGGGGCGGACCGCTGGGTCAGTACCCGGGTCCACAAGGATCATGTGGGAGACTTCGCCAAAGGTGGGCAGGGTCGCCAGCAGAAGAGTGGTGGAGACAAGGGTAAACAGAGGGAGTTCCAGAAAGGGCCCCAAAGTAATCCCCAAGGGAACCAAGGGGAGGGTTCCCAGCCTCCCACTGAGAAGAAGCCAGGGGCCCCGACAGATAAGCCTGTTCAGAGGGGTCCCAAGAAATGTTTTGGTTGTGGTCAGGTGGGAGACTTCTTCTGGGATCCTAAGTGTCCCAACAAGGGTAACGCAGCACCCTCTGGTGCACCGCCCCGGCAGATGGCTAGTGTAGCCCTGGGGGAGGACATGGGTGCCCAAGGTGGGTGGGGTCCCGCAGAGATGTCCCTAGTCTCTTTAGGAGACAGTGAGATGGTCCCTAGGACCCAGCTGCCTGATAACACTAAGAAGTGCAGGCAGTGGGTGACCATCAATGGCCATAGGGTGGAGGCTCTGAGAGACACCGGAGCCAGTGTGACAGCTGTCAGTTGTCGGCTGGTGTCTGAAGAGCAGGTGATCCACAATGCATTCTACCCGGCAGTTGCAGCTGACAATTCAGAGAGCCGCTGCAAGATGGCTCAGGTTCCCTTTGAGTGGGGGGGGTCTCAGGTACCTTTCAAGCAGCTGTGAGGCCAGCCATGCCTGTTGACTGTCTGCTAGGCAATGATTTGGAGAGCTCCCCTTGGGCCAAGGTGGAGAGAAGGTCTCATTTGGAGATGTTGGGTCTGCCAGAGTGGGCGTGTGTGACCACTCGGTCAATGGCAGCCGGTAAGGGTGTTTAAGAGGACCTGGAGCCTGAGAGAGTGGCCCAGGTGCCTGCCTTAACCCCTTCGGTGTTTATGACGAGATCAGCTCATCATGAGTCACAGTGGAGCTGTGCTCATGACGAGCTGGCCTCGTCATAACAGGTGCGCACCGCCCACGCGTGATTAATTCCCCGCCTGTGCGGGAGAATTAATGAGTGGGCGGGTTTGTGACGAGACCAGCTCGTCATGAGCACAGCTCCACTGTGACTCATGACGAGCTGGTCTCGCCACGAGCACCGCGGCGCCGCACTCACCCCCCGCCCCCCGCACCATGGGGGAATTACCCCCGCAGCGAACGGGTTAAAGAGAAGAGGCAGGGGGCGTGGGAAACCGGCCCCCGGAGTTCCCAAGGTCCAGGAGGAGGCAGACCTTGAGGGGGATGCCCTGGAACCTACAGGGGAACAAGTAGCTGAACTGGGGGACTTGCCTGAGCTGACCCATTGGCAGCAGGAAGTAGGACCCTCCCAGGAAGAGTTCTGAGAGGAACAGAAGAAGTGCCCTTCTCTTGTGGGTTTGCGGCAACAGGCTGCAAACCAGGCAGCAGGTGATCAGTCTGGATCACATTTGATCTACTGGGAGAATGGTCTCCTGTATAGTGAGCCTAAGGTTGCTGAGCCTAGGTCAGCTCGTGTGCTGGTGGTACCCCAGCGCTTCAGAGCCTTCCTACTGAGTCTGGCTCATGATGTGCCTTTAGCAGGACATTTGGGGCAAGACAAGACCTTTGAAAAAATAAAATTAAAAAAATGTAAATGTAAAAAAAGAGGCTTGTCACCCACTTTTATTGGCCCCAAATACGCAAGAGTTCAGATACTCATTGCAGGACCTGTCAGACTTGCCAGGCAAGTGGTAAGAGTGGGAGGAAGCACCAGGCTCCTCTCCAGCCTTTCCCTGTGGTCAGCACCCCCTTTGAAAGGGTGGGCATTGACATTGTGAGGCCTATGGATCCCAAGACAGCAATGGGCAACAGGTTCATCCTGGTCTTGGTGGACCATGCCACCCGGTACCCGGAAACCATCCCTCTCCGGACGGTGACGGCCCCAGTGGTGGTTTGTGCGTTGATGGGGATTTTCTCCTGTGTGGGGTTCCCCAGAGAGGTGGTGTCAGACCATGGTACCAACTTCATATCTAAGTATATGAAGTCCCTGTGGCAGGAGTGCGGTGTAACCTATAAGTTCACCACTCCTTAACACCACCAAGGTAATGGGCTGGTGGAGAGCTTCAACCGCACCCTGAAGGGCATGATTATGGATCTTGAGGAACCCATGAGGCGTAAGTGGGACGCCCTCTTGCCATGCCTTCTGTTTGCTTACAGAGAGGTGCCACAGAAGTCCTTAGGGTTCAGTACCTTTGAACTGCTGTATGGTCACCCTGTAAGAGGACCTCTGAGTCTGGTGAAAGAAGGCTGGGAGAAAGCTCCCAGTAAACCTCCCCAGGATGTCTATAGCTACATGCTGGCCTTCAGAAACCAGACTAGGTGTTTCAGACAACTCGCTCAGGAGAATCTGGAAGCCAGCCAGGAGGAGATGAAACGTTGGTATGATCAGAATGCCACTCTGATCGAGTTTCAGCCTGGACAAAAAGTTTGGGTCATGGCACCAGTGGAGCCTTGTGCGCTCCAGGATAAGTGGACCGGACCATTTGAGGTGGTGGAGCGCAAGAGTAATGTCACCTACTTGGTGCACTTGCAGTCTCCTAGGAACCCTTTGCGGGTCCTGCATGTGAACCGCCTGAAGCCCCACTTGGAGGGGTCCGAAGTGGGCATGCTCCTAGCAACAGATGATGGGATGGAAGAGGAGACTGAGCCTCTTCCTGACCTCCTGTCTGCAAAAGAGCAAGAGGGGTCAGTGGACGGTGTGAACCTCTCTACCACCCTGACCCCTGAGCATCAGAATGACTGTCGGGACAGTCCTCCTGTAAAACATAAGATTTACAGAGTGACTGATAGGGTCAGAGCTTGCATCAAGGAGGAGGTCTCCAAGAATGCTAGCATTAGGGGTGCTTGAGTCCTCAAACAGCCCTTGGGCCAGCTCAGTGGTCTTGGTCCCAAAGGATGCCGCACCCGGTGCCACACCAGAACTCCTGTTCTGTGTGGACTACCGAGGGCTCAATTCAGTCACCAGGACTGACGCGCACCCCATCCCCAGAGCTGATGAGCTCATCGATCGGTTAGGGGCTGCCCGGTATCTCAGTACGTTTGACTTAACGTCTGGGTACTGGCAGATCGCCTTGACTGATGGGGCAAGAGAGAGGTCAGCATTCTCCACACCAGATGGGCACTACCAATTCCGGGTAATGCCCTTTGGGATGAAGAATGCCCCTGCCACCTTTCAGAGGTTGGTCAACCAGGTGTTGGCTAGACTGGAGGATTTCAGTGCCGCCTACCTGGATGAAATCCCAGTGTTCAGTGCCACTTGGGAGGAACATCTGCACCACCTCTGGGAAGTGTTGAAGGTGCTGCAGAGGGCAGGTCTCACAATCAAGGCGAGTAAGTGCCAGATCGGGCAGGTTTCTGTGGTGTACTTGGGACATCAGGTTGAGAGCGGCCAGGTGGCGCCCCTACAGCCCAAGATTGATACCATTCTGACATGGGAACCCCCCAAGACCCAGACAGAGGTGAGAGCCTTTTTAGGACTCACAGGGTATTACAGGAGGTTTGTCAAGGGGTATGGCAGCATTGTTGCACCCTTGACAGAGCTGACTTCCAGGAAGCAGCCCAAGAAAGTGAACTGGACTGATGCCTGCCAGAAAGCTTTTGATGCCCTGAAATCGGCCATAAGCATGGCGCCTGTGCTTCAGGCACCCAACTTCTCAAAGGAATTCATTGTGCAGACAGATGCTTCAGAGCATGGTGTGGGGGCTGTGCTTTCACAGATGAATGAAGAGGGCCTAGACCAACCTTTAGCCTTCATCAGTAGGAGGTTACTTCCACGGGAACAGAGGTGGAGTGCGATTGAGCATGAGGCATTTGCTGTGGTCTGGGCACTGAAGAAGTTGAGGCCATACTTGTTTGGGACTCACTTCCGGGTTCAGACAGACCAGAGGCCCCTCAGATGGTTGATGCAGATGAGGGGTGAGAATCCAAAGCTGTTGAGGTGGCCCATTTCCCTACAGGGGATGGACTTTACGGTGGAACACTGCCCTGGTACAGAAGACGCCAATGCTGATGGTCTGTCCAGATTTTTCCGCCTTAGTGAAGAGAACTTCCAAGAGGGTGGGTAGTTCTCCCCATATTTCAGCTGGAGGGGACACGTGTTAGACCTGGCACCATTGGCGTGGGTCTCCCTTCCATTTTTTTGCTGTTGCCTCCTGTGTTTTTGCTATGTTTTTGCAGGTCTAGATGCTTTGGGCACTCTGCCACTGCTGTTCAGTGCCAAAGTGCAAGTGCTCCCTGTGTAAATTGTGTTATGGATTAGTGATTCCATGATTGGCTGATTTGATTTACTTGTCAGACCCTAGTACAGTGCACCATGTGTGCCCAGGGCCTGTAAATCAAATGCTGCTGGTGGGCTTGCAGCACTGATTGTGCCACCCACAGAAGCAGCTTGTAAAATGTGGCTCAGGCCTGCCATTGCAGAGCCTGTGTGCAGTCTGGGACTGCCATGTCGACTTGGCAAGTGCGCACACTTGCCAGTCCCTAAACCTTCCCTTTTCTGCTTGTTAGTCACCCCTAAGGTAGGCCCAAGGTAACCCTGTGGGCAGGGTGCATTGTATGTGAAAGGTAGGACATGCCCTGATGTGTGTGGCATGTCCTGATAGTGAAATACTGCCAATTTTGTTTTTCACTATTGCAAGGCTATCTGTTCCCATAGGCCAGAATGGGCAGTTTGATTATAACATCTTATAAGCATAACTGACCCAGGGAACAAGATAGGAAAATAAAGTTTAGTATGCCTGAACTCAGAATGTTAAAGTGCATCTTTCACTGTGGGTGATTTTAACATTCTGTGTTTGAAAATACCACTTTTAGAAAGTAGGTATTTTCTTGCCTAACCATCCAGTATGCCTCTGCTAGGTTTGTGTATTGCATGTCTGGCTTGTGAGTGACAGGAGCTGGAAGAGGGCTGCGGCTCCAGCAGTCTAATGAGTCAGGGCTGCACTGCATGGGACCTGGGTTGAATTTAGAGTAAGGGGGAGGAGATTTCCTTTCACCTGCCTGGGCCAGGTCTGCTTTCAACAATGCTGTTTCCACCTCCTGCCAGGAAGCTGCACCAGGGAGGACAGAACTGGTTTTGGCTGGATACAGACACTCTCTGCCTTCAGAGACAAAGGATTTGTGTGTATAAAAAGGGGGACCCAGACCCCAGAACTTTAGATCACTTCTGGGAAATCAAGAAGAACCTTTGCCAAGGAGAAGGACCGGAGAAGCTGAAGGAAGATTACTGCCCCTGTGCTGTTTGCTGTAGGGGTTGGCCTGCAGTGGTTACTTTATTGCCAAGGAAAGGAGGAAAGGACTTTGCTGTATTTGCTTTTGTAGTGTAGTTCCTATTTCCCTAATAGGCTCTGCGCATTGGAATAATATACCCTATAGGTTTGGCATAGGACTGAGGTCAGTATGCCCCTATCGAGTATATTAAACTTAATTACTTTTGTGCCAGCTAACTCAGAGGCCACTAGAAACTCCTTGTAAACAAGAAGGGAGTCGTTTCTGGCAACCGCATTAACATGACAACTTTGTTTCCCTTTAGAATTGGAATACTTCTCAGAATCGTGGAAACAATAGATAACAGTTTCACTCAGCTAATCGTGCATGCTTAGTTTCCTCAGAGTTACACAGAAAGAATAGACGGGCGTTTCAATAAAAAGGTTTTATTGAACAGTCTTGTTTCTCGTGTAAGAGATATGAGCTGTTATGATCACAAGACAGTTTGGAAGATATATAATGTACAGCGTAAGCAGTAGAAAGAAATAATACTGCGCTAGCATTATCTTTTAGCATATATTCACATACATAAATAAAATGAGCTAAAAATGCGAGTACTCATACGATGCTTTTCTAAGCTAGTTCTACCCCAGTGTACCTAACCTGGTCTAGGTGTAGGACAAGGTAAGAAGTAGGTGAAGTATTTTCTAGTATGGTATACTAAGAGTATGTGAAGTCTAGTATGCCAAGAGTCCCTCTAGGTTCTAGTCAGCTCCATACCTTGAGAATGAAAGAGGTGGGAATCTCCTGCCGGATCTCAAACTCTAACACCCCGCGAAGGGAGTCAGAACACTGGGAGCTGGATTCTCTGCGAGCAGGGATGACAGCATCTTCTCAGTGCGTCAGGCCGGGATACGGGCTTCTCTGAAGTCGAGGTCTCCTCTAACTTGCTTGGGCAAGGGAAGGTATATTTATACCTGGTAGGTGCCTTGGAATGTTAGCATTGACGTGAAGTCGGCCAGAGGAAGACGTCAGGAATGAACCCTTAAGGTATAGCGGTTCATGCATAATAAATGAGTTCTTGGAGAAATCAATAATCCTGTGCTAGGGGAACTCCCAAGAGCTTAATGGTCTGGTTTCTAAGAACTCGTTGTGACGTTAGGGTGAACGGATGTCAGTGACCATGACTGTATTTGGAGTGCATGGCTAATGCCTAAATAAGGACTGGGATTCTATGCCTATATAAGGGCAATGCGAATTGTGCCTATATAAGGACATGTTTCAGGAAAACCTATATACGGACACCTAAAGCGGAATACAACACCCACTCCACTTTCGAATGAACGATAATGCTAAACATTAAACTTGAGTACCACATATTGCTAAAAACATTCCTAAAAGCATATTAAAAGAAGTTTTTTAAAGAACTGTTGCTAAAACATGTACTGCAATAGGTACTGTACATTTTAAAGCATTTTTTCATTCTAAGCATATATTGGAAATAAATGCAACATGAATGAATAAACAGAAATATATACATATGATGAAATGGTTGACAAGTTTTCAAAAAATCAAAGCCATTGCATATCATGGTATTAAATGAAATTTTAGACAAATAAGGTGACAATGTGTCCCTGGAAGTATTCAAAGAAGTTCGTTTTATAAGAATAGTTCTAATGTAAGCAGATTGTCTTGCCATGTATTTTCAAAAAATAAAGAAAAAGAAAAAGTTAAATTTTAGGAAGAGCTCCAAGTTTTGAAAATATGAAGGCCAAATTCATTGCGTCCCTGGTACACTGTGTGCCGAATCAAAGTCAGTGTATGGGTCTGGTGTAAACATGAAATCATCTATTTCTGTAGACAAAATATCGTCTACCGATGTTGGTGACATTTGGAACACCTCGTTCAGAAGGTTAATTGCACAGAGATGAGAAACATCGCCTTCAGCAGAAGATGCCGCAGTAATGTTTGCGTCCGTTGTTACCTGTGTGCCTGTTGATCCATCTCGTACCTCAGCAGCAGCATGAAGCGTCTGTGAGATCTCAATGAATGCCGTCATCAGGATTGGTAGCCTCTGCGTACAACACAGAGCATGGGCCGTTACCGGGTCCAGCAGAGTATCGATATCCGTTGGCATGACTGATGGGAGTGTTAGACAGGTGTCTAGCACGCATTCTTCACCGCAAAGCAGGCAGCGTAAAACAGGTAAGATGCAATCTTGCCAGATTGGTCTGAATGACAGGAACCATGTTGTATTAAGTTCCCGTAGACGAGGCATGCCCAAAAGCTGTACTATGCGCTCACGGCACTTACGTTCTAGGAGAGCTTTCTCCACATCGCTCGGAGTGATGTCGGTGGATAGGCTTGCCATAGCGTAATAGTAGGAATAGAAATAGGATTCCTGCAACAAGTGCTAGAATTAATGGCACACCACCAAACACCAAATGTGCGAAGATTGGGATGATTCCGAGGACTGCCTGGAAGGGTGCTAACAGTCCTGAACAGATGGTCTTAAATACATGTACAATACCGCTCGTATCAGACATGTTAAAGATACGTCCCATAATTTCTGCGAAATGTATAGGGCAGTTTGTACGAATTAAAGCCTGTATCTCAGCCGAAGTCCTTGCAATTTGTAAATCATAGATTTCTTTGGCCGAGGTCAAAGGCACGGTCTGTTGCAAAAGCATGACTTTCATTCTGCTTAAAGTATCAAAACTTATAAAAGAAACATTCAATGAAGGCCATAGAGGCGACTCCCTGACTGTGTCTATTGGGGGGAACAATACTTGCATACAGGAAGTAACCCTGGAGTTGACCGTTACCAGATATGGGATGCCTGGCAACATGCCACAGCAACTCTGATCATTCAACATGAGGTAACTCCCGTTAGAAAGTTGGCCAAACGTTGGATTAATCACAGTAGCCGGTGTACCCTGCTGGTGGCAGGACAAATTTGCCACAGAACCATTACAAGCCCCGTGTAAAGAAATGTACTGACATATGAGTGAACCGCTTAATGCCTTTTCACAGTTTGTACCGCTTAGAAACACTTCACGATCCCCACTCCAACTTCTGTATTCGTAAGGTAAATCCCAGGATGTCTTAATGTATTCTTTACCCAACCTTTCATATTTGCCTGCTTGCACTTGTTTGAGGCAATACTGAAAGTAAAAAGTAGTGACAGGCAGAGTGATTTTGCCATGGATAAGCCATTCTGTAGCTGGTTTTTCTGCTACCGTAAATGGTAATTTTTCCAGTTTTTCAATGCTCAGCACTGTATACTTTGCTCCCCTTTGTGCCAGTTCGATCTGTTTATCAGTTAGATTGTATTCTGCAAACAGAGCCGACGTGTTGATAAAACGCCAAGGCACATAGCCCGCACACAAAGATTGCAGCGTGCAGCCTAATAACATAATAGAACGTAACTGAGATTGGTCTTGTTGTAACATGGCTAAATCTTGTTCCAGTATGTCAATAGCAGAGGATACAATGTTGTCCAATGAATAAATTCTGGATGACAAAGTTGTTAACCCATTGTAGACCACAGAGAGAGTTTTCTCTAAGTTAATACGATCAAGTTCACGTATTCATTCTGCGGCCTCTGCTTGTGAAACCTTCCATACTTCATTATAAGCAGCATAAATGCCGGCATATATGAAACGTTTTTGACGCGGTTTTCTTGGTCCTAGCAAGAATTCCCTAAGGTCTGCGTCTTCTTTAAGTAAAGATAAGTGTTGTTTCACATCTTCAAGTGTAGATTTCTGTAGCCAGTCGAGGCACAATTTTCCTACACTGTATGTTGTTACTACCCCCGGATGTTGTCTTTGAACGTATCGTGGGTCTGGCCTATGGATAGTAAAGCCCTGTCTTCTATTCAGGAATCTTTCTTGACAGATGTTTGTGTCTGTGGACCAGAGTAACCATTTTTTCCAATCAGGATCTGTTCTGTTGGTTTGTAGTATTGTGTCAACTGTAACCGCTGCCTGTGTAGTGTTATTACTTGCAGGTGTTGGTACAGAAGGTCTTTTCATGTCTTTGATCTTGGCTAAACCAAGGCAAGACGTTTGTTGCACAGTCTCATTCAAAAACATTATTTGCTGAGGGTTGATACATGCTCTAAACAAAGCTTCTATCCCCTGCACTTGCCAATCTTTAGAACCCCAGACTGATTTCGTGTCTATTGTGTCTTTCCATAAGTCGAATCCATGTCTAGACAATTGGGTAATAAATGCTGCAGAGTAAATCTGTTTTGTATTTGTCAACATAATTTTCTGTCCTGTTTTGTTTACATTTTTATAGTAAAATGTTTCTGGATCAGATGTATTGTACCCTGAAAAATAGGGGAACTTTTTAGCAAACGTTTTTGAACTACCTTTTGGTGGTGTAGGACAATGTTCCCATTGGTTAAACATAAACACAATTCTAGGTGTTGCAGATTTATGCAAGAAATGATGACCATAGTGGTTATAGCAATAAAGCTGTTCGTAGTCTGATGAACCCTCTAAGTATTCATTGTTAGAGAATGCAGCAGACCTTTCTAGATCAGACATCATATCATTTACAGTCTCAAAGTCCCAATCATCAGAATAGGTACTGGAGGAAATAAAATCACTTAGTGAAAGTTTAAATAAATGTGGAATGTTCAAAAGTTCCGTAAGGCCGAAGATATCGAAATCAATTTTGTCCCACACTATACCATCCTGTATAGGAACGGCTGTGATGTTCACTGCTGACAAGTCTCTTGCTTCATGATGGGATGATTTGTGTGGTTTCAAAAGTAAGTTCACATTTTTACTTTCTGTGTCCATATGGATGTATCTGCCATTTATAAGCACGCTGATAATCATAACCAAAGCTAGCCAAAGCAGAAAGAAAAATATTCCAGAAATAATCCATAGTTCAATCCATGGTGAAACCAGATAAGTCTCTTTCAGGAAATGAAAAAGGTCTTGTACTTGCTGTTTGAAAGTTTTTGATGCTGGCGTCGTTTCAGGTTCACTCAAATCCTCAGAAAACGTATCAAAGTTAATGAAATAGCCAGAAGCAGTTCTGTCAATTGCAGGAATTGCATCAGGATTTGTTGAAATCGCTGGAACCAGTTGATCACTTGTTACGTTGGTGTAGACAGTTGTATCTGGACGAACTGTTACTTGAGTTTCAAGAGGGACGAGTTCCATAGCATTGTTGCTTAGTCCTTCATCTGTTACTGCTGAATTCTCAATGGTTATGAGTCTTTCAGTCTGAACCTCTTGGATAGTATGTTATGTTATGTTATAACAATTTATTATGCGCACTACTACCCGGAGGTGTCTAGGCGCTCACGGTCTACCATGCTGTGTCAGGAAAAGCTAATTGCTAAAGAGCCATGTCTTGAGCAGTTTCCTGAACTCAAGCAAGGATGAAGTCTTCCTAAGGGAGAGTGGAAGGGCATTCCATTCCTTTATAGTGTTGTAACTGAAACTCCTCCCCCCCCCAATTAGTCCTTTTGATTCTAGGGGTGGGCATCAAGTAGGCATTAGCTGAACAAAGTGATCTATTGGGAGAATACCAGCTAAAAAGGTCCAAAAGAAATCGTGGTCCTTCGCTGTGCAATGCCTTATACGCAGTGCAAAGAGCCTTAAATTTGATCCGCTGACCAACTGGTAGCCAGTGCAATTCCTGAATGCCTGCTCTGATAGACTGGTACTTAGGAACATCCAAGACCAGTCTAGCCGCGGCGTTTTGTACTGCCTGCAACCTTCTAAGTAAATTGGATTGTAAGTTAATATACAATCCATTACAGTAATCCAATTTGGATAAGACAAGGGAGGTCAGTACTGTTTTTCTTGTCTTTATGGGGATAAAAGGCAGAATTTTACGTACAATTCTGATAGTGAGGAAGGAGGAAGAAACCACCTTAGAAACTTGGGACTTCATGTTGAGTTTTTCATCTATGATGATCCCCAAAACTTTTGCCTTGGCTACTGGTATAGGAGTAGGGCCCAGTGTGTCTGGCCACCAAACTGGTGACCACTGAGGGGAAGGTTTCCAAATAGCACTACCTCAGTTTTTCCTGAGTTCAACTTCAAGCAGTGCCTACCCATCCAGTCACTCAGGGTGACCATACAGTCATGAAGTTTGATGGAGTAGTTAATATCCTTGTCCACTGCCGAGATAACCAACTGAGTGTCGTCTGCATAAGAGGTGGGAATAGTAGCGAGAGGAGTGCATCTGCTACTAGGTCGGAGTCCACGAGGCCTACTATTTAGTATTGGCCACATACTGTGGTTTGATGAGGTCGATTGACACAAATCTTTTCTCCTTTTTTCCAGCAGGGGGCGGATGAAGTACTGTTCTTGTTCCGTGTACGGCTAGGACAGGTACTGGTTGTCTGTAAGAAGGTCCAAATTCCTTCTTGTCCCCAATCTTCTCTCTGACTAGAACCCCAACTTTTGGGATCCAGACAGGCCTTGCTGGGACTGCTGGTTTTTCCCCAGTGGTCGTTGGCTTCAGGAACACGTTGCTTTGTTTCGATCTTAGTTCATTTAGGTCCTGTAAAACAGCCAAACGATCTTTGATATTAAAGGGTTTATTTTCCACCACTGTGCCTTTACATTCGAGATCAGGAACCCACATTCTTGTCCCAAATAGGACCTCATATGGAGTGAACCCCCCTAGAGAACTTCTTGGCAAATTATTTAATGAGCGTTGGACCCCATAAAGATGTTTGACCCACCCATCACCCGAACCTAATACTCTAGCTGTTATAGACTACTTTATGTCCCGGTTTTTCCTTTCCACAACAGAATTTCCCTCAGGATGAAACAGAGAGGAGTACCGCAATGCTACGCTCAAACTGGCCATGGCTTCTTTGTAAGCCCGAGAGCTAAACGCAGGGCCCTGGTCAGAATGTAGTGTGCCAATTGCGTATGTGCCGATAAAGATTCGCAAATCTTTTATAACAGTTCGTGCGTCAGCCGAGCACTGAGGCCATATCCATAGCAACCTTGAGCACGAGTCCACTGCGACCATTATATATTTATAGTTACCATCCCTTTGCAAGGGACCGCAGTGGTCCAGGTAAACACAAG
Source organism: Calotriton arnoldi (assembly GCA_963921515.1). NCBI lineage: Eukaryota > Metazoa > Chordata > Amphibia > Caudata > Salamandridae > Calotriton > Calotriton arnoldi. The sequence goes on from CAWUFW010008397.1 coordinate 712,385, forward strand.
GTAGTGGTTTGTCTGAAATTAACAGGGGTGTCTGCGCAGGACGTTTCACTGTGGAGACTTTTATCTGTTGGCATATTTCACATTCCAAAACATAGTTCTTGGTTTGTTTCCTAATGCCAGGCCACCAATATCTTTGTTTTAGTAAAGATACTGTTGCAGAAACATCTGCATGGGCAGAGGCTATCCCCTCATGTGCTGATAGGATTAGTCCTAATCTACGTTCCATGTTTGGTATTACCCTATCCCCCAATCCAGGGATTCGAGCAAAAGGAACGTTGTTCGCATCAATTACATAAGAGTACTTGAGTGGAAATTTCTTTGGTAACGCTGCACCACTGCCTTTGCTTGAAGCATTGACAGCCAACAATATCTCACTGTCTATTCTCGCTTTTGAATGAGAGATCGCAGCTACGGAAGCCGTCTGAACAGCCCCCTTTGCGGCTTCGTCAGCCAATGAATTCCCTGCAACGTGAACGCCATCACGTTGATGACTCAGCATGTGTATCACGTGAGCCTTTGGTAGTTCATTTTTTAACTGAACTACTTGTTCCCAAAGCGTTTTATGCTTTATTGTGCCACCTTTTGCATCTTTGAACCTGTTTTCAAGCCAATTCTGTATATATTCATTATACGACTGAACACAGTAGAAAGAATCGCACTCTATTAGTGTGGGGAATTCGCGATCTGTACTTTCAAGTGCCAGTTTGAAAGCTTGTAGTTCAGCTCGCTGAGCTGTACAATCTCCTAGAGATTGAGTTTTAGTGACCATTGGTCTGAAGTTACCATCTTGCATGAGACCTTTAACGATTGTGCACGCTGCACTGTAAGCTTGCTTACTCCCTGTAGCGGGTTGTGCGGATCCGTCAGTGTAAATTATAAATTCATACTGATCGAGAGGCAGAATTTCAGTGGGCAGAGGACATTCATGTTCATATTGCAGGAATGCTTGTGTTTTTAGATCAGGATCAAAAACATATTCAACATCTGTTGCAGCAAGAGAATTAACCCATTGTATCCATCTAGGATGTAAAGCTTTTGCATTTAGAATGCTCACTTTTGTAACCGCCTCTAAGGCCGGTACTGGAGTTACGACAATAATGCGTTTCCCTTGGGCTAGAGCTCCTTCTTTTGCTACAGCGGTTTGAACTGCTGTCAGTATTTTTTCTGTTGAAGTGAAGCGCATTTCTGCTTGTGTATACAAATGTGATTTGTATGCTATTGGTACTTTTTCACCCTCATTAAATGTTAAATAGGTGAATCCGCATTGACCCGAAATTATTCGGATCACTAAATTGCGTTGACGTACGCGTGTTTGTAAGTGATTTGTTGCTAACATGTTAGCTTGGAGTGAACGCAGGATTTCTGTGTGTTCCTGTGTCCAATGTTTGAGTGAAAAATCAGGTTTGATTAATTCGTAGAGAGGTTTAACCCTTTCTGCGTAATTTAGAATGTAAGTTCTTCCAAAATTTAGAAAACCCAAGATGGATTGTAAATTTTTCAGCGTTTTTGGAGGTTGGAGCAGCGCGCACTTTTCTAGAAAGTTTGCTGACAGGCTTTTGCCTTCACTTGAAAGCTCATATCCTAGGAAAAGGACATTGAGATGGGCAATTCTGGATTTTTTAAAGTTGAATTTATAGCCCTCAGAGGCGAAGCCCAATATAATGGTACTCACCCTGTTCAAGTGCCTATCTAGGTCATCGTCTGTCAGATAGATGTAATCGACATATGACAATGCCTCATTATCATAAATTTGTAGTAACTCTGATACTCTTGCTGAGAATAACCCCGGGCTATTCTTGAACCCTTGTGGGAGTCTACAAAATTGACGCTGGGTCCCCATTATTGAGAAAGCTGTTAAGTACCTGCTTTCAGGTGCTATGTTTTGACAAAAGAAACCATTTGAAATATCCAATGTGGTTTTATATTTTTACGCACAATGTTATTCATTAATGCTGTACTATGTGCATTTTGCACTGCAAATGTTTTAGAACAAGTGTTCAAGTGTCTGTAATCCAAAACTAGACAATATGTATTGTCTGGTTTGGATACAGGAAACAAAGGATTGTTCATTGAGGAGGTGCATGTTTCAATCACCCCTTGGTATTCAAGTTGATCTAAGATCTCCCTGACCTGTTTTTTAGCTTCTTGCTTTATTGGATACTGCCTTTGTGCAGTAGGTTCATTTTTTAACTGTACTTTATGGTGAGGTGAGTCCTCATCCCATCCTACATGATTTTTATATAATGCTGGGGCCTGGGCAACTGCCCATTTCCTGGCATAAGTGTATTTTACGTGAATTGGAATATGGTTGGAGAAGGCTGGCATAATAATGTCCTCGCCATGTGGGCACTCCCTGACAAAATTTGGTGGCCAGTCTTTTTCTGCTAGAAGTATATCATAACCCCTTGAAAGTTTCTCCCAAAAGAGTATTTTCACTTTTCTTGGTATGTCTCCCTCCATTCGGAGTGTTATTTCATATAACTTTTGTGGAGTACTAACCCTGGTGTCTACAGTCTCTACTGTGATGTACTCATTCAAGTCCACTATCTCCAGAAGTTCCTTCAGGTTCTGGCGAGCTATTGTGACTTTTGCTGCACTGTCCAGCATTGTCTGAGCCCATTCTCCGTTCTTGAGCTGTGTTCTCAGTATTCTCGGCATGTCTGATCTTCAGACCTGCTACCTTCTTTTGAGAATTGAGGTTTTGTTTTATTTTTCTGAACGTGTTTTGCCGTCTTTGGATTTCACGCGTTCTTCTCTATGTTCTGACCGTCCTCTTCTTTCCGATGTCTGTGATGATATCTGAAAGGTACGAGAGGAATGTGTATCAGTATCTTGATACCTGTCAGGTTTTCTTAAATTATCCCTATTCCTGAGGTTATACCTCCTTTCAGAGGGCTCCTTTTGAGGAGACCTACCTCAGGATTGAGAACGTTGCTCATTTGAATTTTCTTTATTAGTTTCCCACTTCTTTTTAGAAGATGTAGGAGTTTGTTTAAAAGAGTCCTTCTCAGGACTTTCAGATAGTTTTGGCTTCAAAGGTTTTCCACCCAAACTATCTCTGCCTAATTCTGCATAAGATTGTTCTATTATTCTGGTAGTTCAGTTTTATGTTCTGTTACATCAAATTCCCTTAATCGTTGGCGGATCGCCACTGATGCTGCCTCCCCTTTAATATTAGATAATATTATTGCTGAGACCTAGTCGAAGTTTTTTAGTAATTTCATACCTAAATTCAGAGCAGGCTCTGCCCCGTATTCGTTTTGAATTTGTTTCAGGACATCTGGTATTACTGCGATTGACGGAACACCATGTGTTTTAGTATAGATGGCAGCAAAGACTGTACCCCAAGTGGTGCAATCTTCCAGTTGTGGTGTGATCCCCATTGGTAAACAGATTGTTAGAATTCTGTGTTTCTCATAAGGGCTAGTATTTGGAAATACTGCTTTGATTTGAGTAATTTTGTGAGCTATCCAGAATGGAATTTGCTCACGTTTTGTGGGCATTTTATCCATGACTGCGTATAAAGTCTGTGGAGTAGTTTTTAGTGTATTCCCCTGATGAGGGGTTTGATTTGGAATGGTCAATGGTGGTTGGACTGTGAAAGTCCACATGACATATTGGATCAATTGTCTGTACATTTTTATTAACTCTGTAAGTTGAGTAACTAATTCCTCGTCTGACATTATATCGAGGTCAGGATGAGGAGTGTAGCCGGCTAGAATCGGCCATGTTGCTCCTGGTCTACCTAGTGGACCGAGCCTGGTAATGTTTCTGTGATGTTTTAGGGCGCCTTTAAACCAGAGATGATGCTCCTGGTATGTGAGTGGAATTTCAATATCCTCGAAAGGAATATATTCCTCTGGTGGTTCATCTTCTTTGTAGAAGTGAAACACTCTTGTGACTGGATTTGATTCTGGGAATACTATTCATGAATAGAATACCTCTGTCTGAAAAGATTCGTGTGCCTCTATCACGAAAACTGCTCTACCCCCTCTTGGTGGTAGGCCGTGTTTTATAAGTTTTAGAGTGATGGCTCTTCTTAAGTTTTGAGCGATGTCTATAACACCCTCCTCGGTTTCATTTAAACCTGTAAAGTTAAAAGCTGTTACGACTGGTTGAGCCGCAGCTACACTGTTCCCGGTGTCATTGTCCCCGTGTATGGACATTTGTTTTTTGAAAAATGTAGAACAAGTTTCAAGGAAACAAAAGATAAGGTGCACAATATTTTGGAACACTGTACCCTTCAACGTTGATTAAACCAAAATAGCTAATCTATATGTTTTTTGTCCTATTTAGCTTTGGCGGATATTTAACCCTACCCACTCCAGGCGTCTTATGCAGTATGTGAGTAGGGGTCTCTGAGAAAAAAGCACGACTGAGTTACTCAGTATCTAGCGTTAAATTAGTGCCTTACCAAACCGTTGGGTGCCATGTAGTGCAGTTCCTATTTCCCTAATAGGCTCTGCGCATTGGAATAATATACCCTATAGGTTTGGCATAGTACTGAGGTCAGTATGCCCCTATCGAGTATATTAAACTTAATTACTTTTGTGCCAGCTAACTCAGAGGCCACTAGAAACTCCTTGTAAACAAGAAGGGAGTAGTTTCTGGCAACTGCATAAACATGACAACTTTGTTTCCCTTTAGAATCGGAATACTTCTCAGAATCGTGGAAACAATAGATAACAGTTTCACTCAGCTAATCGTGCATGCTTAGTTTCCTCAGAGTTACACAGAAAGAATAGACGGGCGTTTCAATAAAAAGTTTTATTGAACAGTCTTGTTTCTCGTGTAAGAGATATGAGCTGTTATGATCACAAGACAGTATGTAAGATATATAATGTACAGCGTAAGCAGTAGAAAGAAATAATACTGCGACAGCATTATCTTTTAGCATATATTCACATACATAAATAACATGAGCTAAAAATGCGAGTACTCATACGATACTTTTCTAAGCTAGTTCTACCCCAGTGTACCTAACCTGGTCTAGGTGTAGGACAAGGTAAGAAGTAGGTGAAGTATTCTCTAGTATGGTATACTAAGAGTATGTTAAGTCTAGTATGCCAAGAGTCCCTCTAGGTTCTAGTCAGCTCCATACCTTGAGAATGAGAGAGGTGGGAATGTCCTGCCGGATCTCAAACTCTAACACCCCGCGAAGGGAGTCAGAACACTGGGAGCTGGATTCTCTGCGAGCAGGGATGACAGCGTCTTCTCAGTGTGTCAGGCCGGGATACGGGCTCCTCTGAAGTCGAGGTCTCCACTAACTTGCTTAGGCAAGGGAAGGTATATTTATACCTGGTAGGTGCCTTGGAATGTTAGCATTGACGTGAAGTCGGACAGAGGAAGACGTCAGGAATGAACCCTTAAGGTATAGCGGTTCATGCATAATAAATGAGTTCTTGGAGAAATCAATAATCCTGTGCTAGGGGAACTCCCAGGAGCTTAAGGGTCTGGTTTCTAAGAACTCGTTGTGACGTTAGGGTGGGCGGATGTCAGTGACCATGCCTGTATTTGGAGTGCATGGCTAATGCCTAAATAAGGACTGGGATTCTATGCCTATATAAGGGCAATGCGAATTGTGCCTATATAAGGACATGTTTCAGGAAAACCTATATACGGACACCTAAAGCGGAATACAACACTTTGTCATCTTGAGGAAGATCTCCAAGGGCTTGTGACTGAGCTTGCCTCCTGTTCTGAAGTCTCAGGGACACAAAGACTTCACCACCAGCTCCCCTGAATTGCCTTGCTGGGAATTCTATCCTGAAGAGAGAGGCCTGCTGCTGTTTAGGACCTCTAGAGACTGTTTGTCGCTGGGAGCTGGAAAGTCGACGCATCGAGGAAGAAGCGTGTCGCCGCCGATGCTGTTGCATCGCTGAAGAAGCGTGTCGCCGCCGCAGCTGTGGTCACCACATCACTGAAGAAGCGAGTCGCAGCGCCTGTCGAGGCGTAAGAAGTTGCCGCACGATGCAACGGGTGCATTCGATCTCCGAAGACAGGGACCGGCGCACCGAGTTCAATGCAAGGCCGCTGGGCGTGCACGCATCGTACCAAAATCGTCGCACCGCATCAAAGACGCCATCTTGTCGCATCTCACCGGATCGTCGCATCGCATCGAGGCGCCATCTTGTCGCATCGTAACCGGAACGCAGTAAGAAACCGACCATCAACTACCCACACAGTAAGGAAGCGACGCATCACCTCCCCTGCGCTGCAGTAAGGAACTGACGCATCCACTCCTCTGAGTGTAAGGAACGGCGTATCACCTTCCCTGCGACCCTTTTGTTTGCTTTGCGTAACGCATCCAAAGTACTTTGAGAGAAACGTGTCGCATTTACCATCTGCATTGAATTGAGTTAGTTCTACCATTTAAGAGTCATATTTTTGATACTGTATTGTGGATTTTTGTCGTTTGGTCTTGCTTAGATAAAGATTACTTATTTTTCTGAACTGGTGTGGTGTCCATTTGTAGTGTTTCACTGTGTTACTGTATGTGTTCACAAATGCTTTACACACTGCCTCTGAGATAAGCCTGTCTGCTCGTGCCAAGCTACCAAGGGGGTGAGCAGGTGTTATTTTAGGAGTGTATCCCCCTTTCCCTGACTAGAAGCAAGGGTCCCTATTTGGACAAAGGTGCAAACCATTGCCAACTAGAGACCCCCATTTCTAACAGGCACCACCTAAAATTTGGCACACATTTAGGACATCCCCTGAGATCTTTTTGCCCTTCTGCACACCTCTGTAAGGATCATCTGCACAGGCAATGCATTCCCTCACTTGCATTGGGTCACATTCACATGGCAATAATGTAATGCTCCCTGACCATTGTGTGGCCCATTCAGTTGTTATTACAGGAGGGGCTGCACAAAATGTTTGGCTACTTCCATAATACATAAGTGCTCCAGAAGGGAAAAATGGGCACAGGTGCCCATTGCTCTCCTAGGGCACTTTCTGTAAAATGACGTGAAAAGTGAAAAAATCCTCAACATCTTATTTGCTTGCACATTTTAGAGCCTAGTCACACAGGCATTTTGGAGTATGTAAAGTAATGCTCCTGTAGTACTCTTGTACGTACTCTTGCATGACTGTGTGAATTGACCCCAAAACACCTAAAATGGGAATAAAATGGGACTATTCAGGGAATATGCATGTACAATTAGAACAATCAAAAAGGACTGAGTCCTTTTTTTGCTCACTGCGAGTTGGAAGATTCAGGGATGATTTACCAAGGCATGAAAGTGTACATAATGAGTACTCGTGTAGTAGTGAGGCCAGTACTCATGAATACGTTTGTGAATCTGTCCCTATATATCCGATCTGCAAGTGAACAAATCAAAGTTAATTCAATTGGTGAAGACGTGAAACCTTTTCCTTCTTGCTAAACGCAGTTGTTGTTTAGCAGATCGAAGCCACATAAACCCTAGTTGCAGGCTTTCCTGTTTCTGTCTGCAGTAGCTCTTGCAGAGTAAAGCCATGTTTCTGTTCCCGGGATTTCCTGGTAATTCTTCTAGTGCAGCCAGTAATCTCTTGACCCCGCTGAAAAGTGGGGTCACTTGAAATATGTCTAACTAGACATTATCCAGTTACAAACGACCGTGCAAAAAAACTATATTTGTGTGACGGTAGGCTGGTGTGTTTTATGTGCAGCCTTCCAAATAATAGGTTTCTTCTCCAGACTGCAGCAGGTCACACACACACCATGGAAACAGCAGTGTTTTACGAGTGGCTCTCGGTAGCAGCTGTAATTGGAAGGGGGTGTATGTACACTGAATGTCAGGGATGATGCATAGAGGGTTCATAAAGCGAAATGTATAGCATCATGATAATATAGGGTTTAGGTCCTCTGAAGGGCTGGTTGGCTACGGGTAAGTAAATAGCAATGTAATTATGCGGCGTGTTTACTGGGTGTTTGCATTTAACAAGTCGCATGCAATTATCCTGCTTTCCTGAGGATGCTCTTTGTAGAAATTGCTGTTCGTCGGTAGCATGACACTTCTCAATACAGAATGAAGGGCTTCAGCGAGCAGGGCGAGGCTTAGACAATAAGCAAAGGAGAGCCACTTACTACAAGGATGTGGATGTTTGTAAACAAAATAAGATGCCTTAAAAGCTACAGGGTGCGACAAAGCGGAGCAGGGCTGAGGTAGGCCGGGGTTATAATGAGGTCTTGCGAGAGCAAGGAAACGTGCAGCTAACGACATGTGACTTTCACTTCAGATGCTGATGGGCTTTTGTGATATTTCTTTTGTGTTTCCTGTCATATTCCAGTCCATCACTGCTGTCAAGAGAGAGGACACAATATAAAGATTAGAATGGCTTCTGGATATTTCCTCACTGTTATGAATAAAATGCATTCTGTAGGAAATCGTCTCCGCTCAATGCTTTACAATTTATCTTAATAATTATGCGCAAAATTCACAATATTCCTACTGGGTCCCTGAAAAAGAAAAACAGTCGCTGCATTAATCAGGTTCGGAAAATAATAGGGCATATTTACAAGTGAATGACAAAGCATGGCGTTAAGCAAAAATTGCTAACGGCACACTCCGCCATACTGAAAACAGAGATGCGCCGTATTTACAATGGTACGGCACATCCCTGCGTTTTCACTAGCGCTGACGCTAAACTCAGCTGCCTAATGCCAATGGAGGCATCCTTGCACCATAGTGCAAGGGTGCCTGCGTTGAAGGAAAGATGGTTTATGTGCAGGAAGGTGTCCCTTCCTGCACATAAACAGTCACTAATGGTCATTTGTAACTCCTCTGTGGGCTGCATTGTGCAGCACCCATAGAAGTTGCAAATCGTCATTTTTTTAATGATTTTTTATGTGCAGGAAGGGACACCTTCCTGCACATAAACGATCATTCATGGCGATTTGCTGTTTCAGCAAAAACGAGGAGAAATTAAACATTTCTCCTCGTTTCGCCATGTTAAGACCAGGTTTTCCCTGGTCTTAATTGGCACAGCCTCAAATTTACGCCACCCTTGTAAATAGGGTTAGCGTCAAAATCAATGGGTGTCGTGGTGGAACGCCCACCGCAACACCCATTGCCCCCCTTTCACGCAAAGTGTAGCGTGAAAGGGGACCTTATTTACAAGCCTGCCTTAACCCACGTTAGGTGGCTTAAGGCCGCCTTGTAAATAAGGCGAATGGCTTATCGCCACAGTAACATCGCAAAATGTGATGTTCCTGTGGTGATAAGCCCCTGTAAATATGCCCCAATGTATTTTACTGAGAATATTGACTCACATGAAAGGCAATATTCTGTAATAAATACCGCCGATGGTAAGTTAGCACTTCTACGAAACAGACGGCTCGACTTGAAAGCAGTGTTTAAGAAACTGATATTCAGCATTGCCACACGTTCTACAGCTTTAAATACGGGTGGTAAGTACTTACTGCTCATATAAGAAATACCACCTGCACTCTTGCAACGATTTACATTTTTACGACGGTAATAAAAAATACCACTGCCAAGGAATTAAAATTGTGAATGAAAGGGGCAGTGACAAGAAACCTGTTGGAAAACCATTCACCTATCATTACTTGAACATGTAGCAACCACACCAAGCCTACACTCTAAGTATTGTCTGATATGTCGGGGTTTGGCATTATTTCAACCAAGCTCAGAGCTAACCTTACTTTGTATAAATACTACTAAGATTTTTAAAACCGTTCATGCAATACAAAGTCAAAGGTAATACATAGTCAAAGGTAATACAAAGTCAAAGGTAATACACTCACCACTAGTGTAATATTTACCACCAACAATGTTCTAGAGGAGTAGTTTTCACTAGTGGTATTTTACTCTTATGAAATGGGAGGTATCTTACTGCTAGTGACCACTGGCAGTAAAATTACTACCTTTTACAGAAGGAGCCCCAGACTGTGCATTTAGTGTAGTCCCCCAATAGACATCAATGAATTACAGTACTTCCACACGAAACTGAGGCCCAAATGTATCATTTTTTCATGCAACGCTGCAAAACACCTTGCTGCGCTGCATGAAAAGGAGAGAAAAGGAATGTGCCACATCTATCAAGATATTCCTGCTCTCTGCCTGTGCTGGTGCACAATTTTCTGCCTAGCGCCAACGCAGGCACCCTTGTGTCACGGTGCAAGGGCGCCTGCTTTGCAGGCAGGATTGTTTTGTGCACAAAAACAAACCTCTGAGGCTTTTTTCTCTTTCTAAGTGTGCATGCAGCACACTTAGAAAGATGAAACAACGAGGAGAAATAAAAATATTTCTCCTCAGTTGTATTGTTATGCATTCCAAGGTTTACTAGTGTTGGTAAATTTGGGAATGCACAAAAATCCATGGGTGAATGCATGGGAACACATATGCTCCACCCATGGAATGCCTTCCCAGGGCAGGAGTGACACAAGACACTGCCTTGCGATACTCCAGCTTTACCAAGCAAGGTAGCCTTGCGTTGTTTGGTAAATCTGACTTAGGGATTGTGTTACCCTTGTGACATTCTACATGACGCAAGGCCAATGCAATCCCTTGATAAATCTGGCCCTGAGTACACAAAGCTGTGCCTACGCAAATCTAAAATATCAGTGTGAGGGATTAATTTTGAAACAAATACAGTACTCTTGTCTTTTTAATGTCAAAAGTAATTTACACATTTAAAATATGCAACTTTTTTCAGCTAACATATTGTCAATTAAAATGTGTTAAGTATTTTGAGTGATATATTAGCATGTAGCCCATATGTACTAACCCATATGTTTTTGTCTACACATATAAGATTTTACTGGAAGGGATTGCTTCCAGATCAAATCATATCCCAGACAGCAGACACTTACCTCTGCACCATCTTACGAGCCTGTGCATCTCGAAAGACAGCCCCATCAGCTCAAATGAAGACACAAGCAGCAGGCCAATCTTAATAGTTATGACTCTGTACTGTGTCTTCTTCTTCTCCACAATTTTAGTGTAGCAAAATCTTATGTTGCGCTACTTTGCGTGGGCTATTATATCTTGTATGCACAACTGTTAGGTAAGATCCAAAAATGAATTTCTTTTTTCCAAGATTTTGCCACCCATTATATTGAATATTTTTGTGAACTTACCCAATAAGATTAGTCACATATAAATATTGTTGTCCATTGGACGCTTGGTGCAAATATTTCGTACTGAGAAGTCCAATGATATGGTCACCTTTAGATAGCGGATGTAGTGTGGGCTTTCAGGACTGCTACCAAGGGATAGAAGATATAAAACATTTCATTAAAGAAGCCATCATTTCAGGACAGGTTTTAATCATACTACTATTAGTAAATGGTAAACATTCTACCAAAATAGGCTTTATCAGCATCCAGCAATAGGTAAAATATTGCCAATGGTCAAAATACCACGGGTGGTTAAAATAGTAAACCGAACCCCCAAAATGTATACACTTTCCCAATATAAGTGATGATGGTTAAACACTAGTAAATCTAAAACCACCATCTATGCATTTGTCTTCAATGTTAGCAGGAATGGAGGTTGAATAGTAAATCTGACCCTTTCTCCAATATATGCCTGTTTCCCAATGTTTGTGGGACTGGAGCTCGAATACTAAATTAGTCCCTTTCATTTAATAACTTTTCTAATGTTTGTTTTATTGGAGCGATTGTAAAATTATTGGCTTTAAATTTATTGTTTTGAAATTTGTGGGTTATGTGTTTAATGTTCAATTGTTTTTCAAATGTATTTACAAGTTGCTAAAGATTTTTTTAATTCTTTAAAATTAGGTATAAAAATCAAAATGCTTTTAGAAATGAAAAGCCCCAAAAGTGATGTCTTTTGAAAAGTCCTGAATACCTATTTTTAAATATGTTTATTAGTTTTATAACCCAGCACAGCACTATAACACTGAAACATGTATATTTCAGTAAAGATAAAATCAGTAAAATTTAGAACCAAGGGCGCTTCAAAGGAGAAGTAACTGAAATATCATATACCATTCTGTACATAACCAAATACATATATTAACTAGGGTAATAAACCATGAATCCAGGTCCAAGGTTTTTTATACCCCACTCAGCAAAGTCTATGGAGTATGAGCCTGCGATGTGGACCAGAGTACCTCTTTGAGTCACATTTCCAGTGTCAACACCCAGTCATTCTCCTTCCTTTACTCCCCAGTTCCCTTACTGAGGTTAGTTCTTTCTGTCTTCATATGTAAGTTATTGTCATGGTTGTTTGCTATCTGTGAGATGAAGTCTGCACTACAAAATGCTAAACAAAACTACAAAATAAATAGTACTTGAGGACCTAAGACATCAGTGGTAAACAGAGATATAGGTAACCACTGTATGTTGCAGGGTCTGGAGAATAAATCTCACTGAGGCAGCTGGTCTCCTCGCGCTTGCTGGCTGTTAACTGGCAGGATAGCCCTATCATATGATCAAGGCACTCCTTACTGTTTGGGGCAGGAGGGAGTGTGGACAATCATTAGTATAGAGATGAACCTTTTGTTCCTGCTGCAGCAGACATAATGAACATCAAGTCCTATTAAAAAAATCCCATGTAAAGATCAGATCTGGATTCAAAGCACTAATATCTTCTTCTACTGCATTAACTGGTTAAAAATGAAAAAGAGACTGGGCGTGGCTTGGACGGCAGCGGTAATGGCTGCCTAATCCCGTCGCTCGGAGCAAGGAGGAGCGATATCGGCGCGATTCTGGAGGATAAACGATCGTGAGAGGCGGAGGACACCAGAATTCGATATCGGAAACTATGTGGAGCCAGAAGTGACAGGAAAATCAGACTTTTGTGGCGTGGAAGAGCCATAAATCAAGAGAGCTGACTGAGCCTTTCACCCGACTCGACATACAAAATGGCGGCACCTGGAACGTATACAAAACAGAGAGGAACATAGTCAAATATAACGGCAATACCCAAACCCACTTGCCGTGAAGTATCCGCTGTTCATGAAGGAGGGTGCATTTAATTAGCGGCGCGTGTAGTAGCTGTAGCCCTGACTCGACACATAAGCTACACAAAAATCGCACTGCCTGACCTGACAATGGCGCGCGAATATACGGACTGCCCGCTTTAGACCACTCATGCAAGGACACCAGTAAATCTCCATGTCCTGCGGCACCCCTGACTCTAGGAGCGGATGACCAGCGGAGATACCTGTTTTGTGATCTTTGTAGCGCCGGACAGCCAATTAAGTGTTTGTTAGTTACGATGTTCTTGGCTTCAAAATGGCGCGCAAGTAGCTAGTTCGGCAGACAACATTAAATTTAGCCGATATTCAGAAGACTGAAATCCCGCCAGCACTGTTCTTCATCCATCTGGAGTAGCAAATGTGCAACGCTATTCGCAGTTCTACATCAAGGCACCTCTGCTGACTTTTTGCGATCGTATCCCACGTGTGGCAGGATACATGTCCGTAACAACTTTCATGTTCTGCAGCCTTCACTGTCACTAATGTGGACCCCAACTCAGCCTGTGCAACGCGAAAATAGTGCTACTACTCACCGATGTTATCAAGGTTTTTATGAATGACTCCAGTGTTGCCTGCTTCCCTCTCAAAGCCAACCTAAGTCACTCTGTCACTTGGTAGGTCTCACATGCCAGGCCAGTCCAGTGCGCTACACAATAGGGGGTGATACCAACGAATCTCGAATTGATGCTACGGTGTTATTGTGTTACTGTGTTATACTGTGTCATACGCTGATCAGTTGTCTCAAACTCCAGTGCACATAAACCGGTTTGAATATTAGGGGACACAGCTTGTCCTTACTTTTCACCTACTGGTACCCATCTACTCACAGAAGCGATACTCACCAACTTCAAGCGCACACAGGTCTCAAACTTAGATGCAAGATGGCGGATAAAGAACACAGAGGTCTAAACAAAAAATCAAAGGCTGAGCCTGCGCTCTCAGACTCCCCAATCAAAGCTAAATCGGACATGCACAGCACAATGGACATGATCTTAAAGAAACTAGCCGACGTTCATGACCTGGCTAAATCCACCAAACAAAACACAGACTCCATGCAACTGGAACTCACCACCATTAGAGCAGATATGCACGCGCTCAACTCAAAGCTCACGGATGCTGAGCAGAGAATAAGTGATGTGGAAGATGTAACTTCCCAGGCCGGAAAAGAAATAAAATATCTCAGAGACACTACGAGCGAGCTCAAGAGACAAGCAGCCGAATTGGAAGACCGTAACAGAAGGGGAAACATACGCATTTTTGGTATTCCAGAGGGGTCGGAAGACTCGGCAGACTCTTGCGGAGCATTTTTAGAATCCTGGATCCCCATGATAACAGGCATTAAATTCCCTCATGCTTTAGAAATGGACAGAGCTCATAGGATCCCAACGTTCAATTCCTCACACAGGAAAACGACTCGACCAATAATATGCAAACCCTTGCGCTTTCAGCATACAGAGATAATCCTCAACTATGCAAGGAAGAATCACAAAGTTACCTGGGAAGGCCATCAGATAAACTTCTCACAGGACTACTCCAAGCAGACAGTAGACACAAGAAAGGGGTTCCTTCAGCTGAGAGACAAACTGAGAGACAAAAACATTCAATTCTCCTTTGCTGGCCCGGCAAAATTTAGAATGTTTGAACATGGTAAACCACATTTTTTTACGAACCCTAAAGACCTGGAAAGGCATTTGGAAGCTTCCCCGGTGCAGGAAATGGATATCGTTGCCGGTCCTTCATTCAAACGGAAAACATGAAGTCCAGGGACACAACACCATTTGGTCTAAAATAGTCCGGATACACCACGGTGTTAGTCACACGTGCGCGTGACCCACTCGAGACACACTACTTTGTTAATGGGTTCCTTTACTGTGTTCATTGACGCTGTTGTCACACGATATTTTTAGGTTATTGTTCATATCTTCATGAGTCACAAACCTAGAGTTTTTCAGGTGTAGTACGACTTAGCGTGCCAGGCTCGCTCTGTTCCTAACGTCCATTGTGAACAATGCAATAAGGGTGAGTACGGGTGGGGGGTTGTTTCACTTTAATGCAGGGGCGTCACCTCTTTTAAACAGGTGTCGTGATTGTCTATTTTACAGGTATAAGAATGCTATATATTGTTTAAGATGTTCCAACAGTGACCTGGGTTGGTCACTATGGCTAAATCACTTTCTTTCTCACAGCTAGTTATGAAGATCCTGACAGTTCCTAGTTAAAATCCACCCAGATTAGGTTTAACCTAGTTTATAACCTCCCGGCTGCTAGTTGACGGATCTGCAGTCGCAGCCCTTAATCTCGAATTTTTCAGGTGGGGAGGGGAGGGGGGGGGAGGGAGGGAGGGAGGATGGGACAGGGTAGGGGGGAAATGTGTGGTTGACTTTCTTGTATATTTTGTATTGTATGTGCTTTGTTCATTTTTTGCTTTTTTGTAATTACTGCAATGACGAGTATACTTCATTTTAGATACAGACTCATGGTTAGGGCCCAGATGGTCCGCAATGGTAGAAACCGCTGTCGCCCTTTGGTTCCAATGATGCTAAGTGTACTCATGTGGGGCTCTCAGAGTGAATTAGATGTAACCCTTAAGAGTTTGCCCAACCAGGCTATCAACTATGAGATAGAGGATGGCTCACAATAAAAAAATAACGGAGGATATCAATATTGTATCCTTAAATGTGAAGGGGCTTAACCACCCTATTAAACACCAGAAAGTCTTTGACTACCTGGCCAAAACAAAAGGGGATATTATTCTTCTCCAGGAAACGAAGTTATCAGAAGAGGACACCAGTTTTATTAAGCACAATTGGCTCTCCCATATCTCCTGTTCGCCAGCCGATCATAAAAAGAAAGGTGTTATCACTCTCATAGCCAGAAAATCAAACATAACTACTATCTCTCACACTCATGACGATGAAGGGAGACTGCTAATCATGCATTTGAAGAAAGGGGAGGATGCAATCCATGTTCTTAATATTTACGGCCCTAATTCTGATGAGCCCAGCTTCTGGGAAATGATATCAGAAAAGATAAATAGCCTCCCTCAAGATGAACTCGTCATCGTAGGAGGGGATTTCAATCTACCACTTGACCCCCTAATTGATCGACAATCTAAATGTAGGTATCAAGCTACCCGTTCACATAAGATTCTCCACGATATCTGCTCCAAATTCAACCTCAAGGACTCCTGGTGCCTTCAGCACCCAGACACACGCGATTATACCTTTTATTCAGCCCCACACAACTCCTATACTAGGATTGACTATATTTTAATATCAGGCTCTTTTACCCATCTTATTGACCAGACAGTCATTGCCCCCATACTGCTATCAGATCAAACTAGCAGGCACTCACCCCACACTTCCCCCTAAACGGTGGAGATTTAATGAGGAGGTACTCTCCGACCCAGCCGATAAAAAACAGATAGAGTGCGCTATACATGAATACATTAGGCACAATGACCTCCCAGACATGGACACGTTCACCTTGTGGGATGCACTAAAGGCAACTATCAGTGGGATTCTCATTGGCATCAAAGCACAAATTAATAAGAAACTCAACTCTGAATTAAATGCTCTAGAAAAAGAGATCAAACTCTTGGAATCATCTCATGCCAATGCGTTAGATAATAGAGACATACTCGATCACTTGTTGAAGAAAAAGTATCTTTATAACAAAATAGTAAGTAAAAGGGCAGGGGTGTGGATTAACAAATTTAAGGCACTGAAACTTTGTGAAGGAAATAAAGCAGGAAACTATTAGCCTCCTATCTTAAACACAAGCAGCGACAATTCACCATCTCCTCGATAAAAGACTCCTCTAACGCCATCCAAAATAAGCAAAAAGAAATTCTAAACGCATTTAAATCTTTTTACGAAGATCTTTATAATAATAAACAAACTGTAGACTCGGAAGAATGCGCCAGATATCTTGATTCTCTAAAACTTCCTCGCTTATCTAAGGCAGATGGCGACACTCTGGGCAAACCCATCACAGAAATAGAATTACTAAACTCTATTAGGTCCTTGAAAGGTAATAAAGCCCCGGGTCCCGATGGATTTTCAGCATCTTTTTACAAAAAATTCAGCGACTCTCTCCAATCAACCCTGTTAAAAGTTTTCAACACTATGGCCCAGGAAGGACGTATTCCCAAATCAATGAAGGAAGCCACTATCATTGTCATTCCCAAAGAAGGGAAAGATCCACTTTTGCCTAAAAACTATAGACCAATCTCATTGATTAATGTGGATTGCAAAATCTACGTCAAAATTTTAGCAGTAAGATTAAATGCGGTCCTCCCTAAAATAATTAGTAACTCCCAAGTTGGTTTTCTCAAAAACCGTATGTCTAATGATAACACCCGCTTGCTATGCCACATTCTTGAACAGGCAAACCAAAACCTGACCCGTCGTGTGCCATTACCCTGGATGCGGAAAAGGCGTTCAACAGAGTCTCATGGTCATTCTTAAGATACTGTATGCTGTCTTTCAATCTAAGCAGTTCGTTCGTCACCATGGCTATGGCAATGTACTCAGAACCAACTGCACGCATAGCGATAAATGGAACGCTATCTGATGCCTTTACACTTGAGCAGGGCACTAGACAAGGTTGCCCCCTTTCCCCTTCCCTTTTTCTCCTAGCCCTTGAACCATTACTGCAAGATATTAAACAAAACCATGCAATTAAAGGTGTGAGCTTTAAAGACCTCCGGGTGAAACTGGCCGCTTACGCGGACGACATTCTCATAGTCACGGAGGATCCATGCCCTTCAGTAGCAGCCCTGATGCAAACCATTGAAGTCTACTCATCCCACTCCGGCTACAAATTGAACAGAGATAAGTCAGAAGTCAAACCCCTCAATATTTACTGCACTAGGGAGATACTAGGCGACTCGGGCCTTGCCTGGCAGCCAGGATTCATTAAATACCTAGGGATGGAATTTGGCAGTACTATCCTAGAGTCTTTACAACGTAATGAAACCACCACTCTGGAGAAAATTAAAAAACATCTAGATACATGGTCCCCAAGATTCATTACTTGGTGGGGGAGAATCGAAACCATCAAGATGATGATTACGCCACTCGTGAACTACCTAATAACCATGCTCCCTCTTATACTGTCTGAGGAGTTCCATCGGAAACTAGATATCCTCATCTCCAAGTTCCTATGGCAGGGGAAAAAGGCCAGAATTAGCCTGAAGAAACTCAGGCTGGACAAATCTCTTCTGGGAGTAAATCTGGCCGACTTTAAACTCTTCCAAACCGCGTTCTTAGCAAAACAAGGCTCGTATTGGTTTGTTCCTCCCGTGGGATATACTCCAGTCTGGCTGGAGATGGAGAAGTCGTTGCTCAGCAATTTGGCACCAGCTGCCCTACTTTCCTCCAAACTTACACATATCAGTTGTTCAAAATCCATACTTAAGAACACTAAATACGCTCTTCTGATATTAGATAAAAATCTAGATGTCAGTATAAGGCACTCGCACTTAGAGTCACTGTGGGACAATTCTAAAATACAATATAGGGGGAGAACCATACAATATAATACATGGATAGACAAGGGTATCTCCTTTCCTCATCAACTGGTAGACCCAGTAGAGCCCATCTCCTTTAAAAACCTACAGACAAAATTTAATCTAGATCATAGAGAATTCTACAGCTTCCTAAAAATTAAAGCGGCAATCACGAAAGCTAACCTATCGCCTTCTTCCCCTTCCCTCCCGCTATACATAGCGAAAATAAATAAGCTGGGACACCAAGGGGCCGATTCCGATCTCGGCCGGTAGTGCTCCGAATCGGATTCGGCTTTACCGGATCCGATTCGGAGCCCTGTTTCCCGACCGAACCGTACGCGGGTCCGGCCGAGCGAGTACGATGCGAAATCGCCGACCGACTCGTCCGGGCGTCCCGACCGCTCCGACCGACTCGCTCCTGGCTCGAACCGCTCCTACCGACTCGCTCGGACTCGACTCGCACCGCGCAATGGAGACGTTTCCCGGCCGGGTAAGTACGATGCGCGCCGCGAGCAGATCCGACCGAGCCGCGCACTCCGGCTCGTAAGAGCTGTCGGAGCCGTACTTTGGGGGTCCGTGTCGGACTCCCCTGTACGCGTAGCCGCGCGAGTCGCACACAGGGGGTACCCATGGGTCCCCCCTACCTATGCGTGTATGGCGCGAATCGCTTCGCCGCGTACCCGCTGTAGGGGCGCCCTTGTCCGACTCGCACCCATTGAGTCAATGGGAGCCCGCGTACGCGTTGTGCGACCGGCTCCCATTGACATCAATGGGAGTCCGACCGACTCGAGTCCGATAACATACGGACGCATCGTACTCGTTCGGTCGGACTGCACGGGTCCGATTCGGTCGGAAATCTCTCCGGGTCCGGCTCGGTCGGTGAAATTTCCGGCCCGAATCGGAATCGACCCCCAAGTATCCTGGATTTATAAATTACTTCGCCCTAAGCATTCAAACCTCAATAAAAAGCTCACCTCCTATTGGGAATCGCTATCTTCTTCCCCGATCTCTGAAAAGGTCTGGTCCAAAACATGGACCTCAGTCTCTAGAAATAAAGTTTCTACAGCCCTATCACAGACAAAATTTTGGCTCTTACACAAAGCATATTGGACACCAGCTCGCCTACATCTACACAAGAATTAGAGAGGATTCCAAGTGTTGGAACTGTAAGGAGGATACAGGAGACTTAGCACACCTGCTTTTCTACTGCAAATGCGTTAAACATTTTTGGGACAGTATTTTTGATTTTATCTCAAAACTTCTCTCATGCTCCCTTAAAAGAGAATTCACCACATTGGTTTTTGCTTCCCTTATTGTGGAAGATCTAAACGACAATGATAGGGCCCTTTTGGACCTTCTCCTGATAGCAGCAGTTAAAGTTATACTAAACAACTGGAAGGATACAAATAAAGCTTCGTTTAAATGCTGGTTAAATTGGGTAACCCAACTCAGAGGCGCTGACACAATTGCCCTCCAAAACTCACCTAGGAAACCCCCCCTCAGACATTTGTGGGATAGTCTTGACATATATTTTGAATCACACAAGCCGCCATGAAATGTACCCTTACAATGGTGTAAATTACAGTCTGCTCAAGCTTGACCTGTACCGGTTCTCTGCCTAATTTTTTCCTATAGGTAATCACCTGTACTTTGTCGCTGCAGTATATAAGTAGATGTTGATTGTTTGTATATGTTTTGTGTTCTTTTTGTTTTACCTTCTCTTTCTTGATTTAGCACATTTTGTAGTATTGTACTTATTTTTTCTGTATGATGATGTATTCTTATGTTCAAAAAAGCAACCAATAAAAACTTTTGAACAGAAAAATGAAAAAGAGACAAAGCTGCCAAATTATGTGGATTTAGCAACTATTTCACAAAACACATTATTGATAAATCCTATCATGATTTGTACCAGCCTGCCAAGCTGACTACTATCCTCATCTCTCAGGTGGATCCAGAAAGAGAGCAACTAGAAACTAACCAGTTGACGCCTTTAAATGAGAAAGTTCTCTTTTAGCTGCATCAAAGTGTTGTATGTCCATTTTCCAAAAGGATGTGCATTTGTCCATTGGAGTAACAAAACTTTACCCCCCCAACCCTGCAAAATACACAGAGGGAGCTCCCAGGGCCTGGACCCAGTCAGGGGTTCTCAGGCCAGGGGGCCGTCTCCCATGCACAGTGCTGGAGGGGGCCCACTGGAGCTTGGGAAACTCCCGCACTGCAGGGGCTGCAAGGGCTAATGTTACACCACTGCATTTGTCATTTCACATTTGCAGTTAAATGTTCTAGAAATTCTAAATATTTTCACAGAGAACATTTAGTGATTTTGGAGATATTGGATGATATGTGGTGAGTGGACAAATGTTACAAACATGTAATACGTATATGTTATACAATTTGGGGCTCATTGTGCGTGTCCCGTGAATTCCAGTGGAGTCAATAATGGGGGTGACCAGTCCTATGGGAGTTATAAGACCAATGGATTTACAGTGGATCCATGGATCTTTTACCCAAATATATTGCCTTCTGAAAGCTGGCAAAATTTTAAGGTGAAACACTGGGTGAAACCGAAAATTACTGCGGGAATCAAGTTAAAGATCACAGATTTTCCCAATGTTTCTTTATTTCAGAGAGTACCTCCAGGTACCAATCTTAATCTCCAAGAATTCCAAGACACAGATTTCTTGATTTGTCTGGCATCAGCAACTCCATGTGGGAATGTTGGGAGGGAACTGTCTTGTTATACCTGAATGTCTTAAGGTGGACTTCCCCCCAACTTTTTGCCTTCCTCCCTCCATTTTTCTGTGCTCGTTTTTGCTGGCTTTAGGACTCTGCACACTTTACAACTGCTAACCATTCCTGAAGTGCATGTGGTCTCTCCCTAAAACATGGTAACATTGGCTCATACCCAGTTAGCATATTTAATTTATTTATAAGTCCCTTGTAAAGTGAACTGCAGGTGCCCTGGGCCTGTAAATTAAATGCTACTAGTGGGCCTGCAGCACTGCTTATGACCCCCCACTAAGTAGCTCTCTAACCATGTCTCAGGCCTACCACTGCAGGGCCTATGTGTGCAATTTACTGCAACTTTGGCTTAGTCTTTAAAATCCCTTGGCAAGCCTTAAACCCCCCTTTTAGTGCATGTAAGTAACCCTAAGGCAGGCCCTAGGTAGACTAATTGCAGGGTGCTGTGTAACTAAAAGGTAGGAAATGTACTTTTAAATGTTGCATGTCCTTGTAGTGACAAACAGCTAAATTCGTGTTTCACTACTTTGAGGCCTACTTCTCTCATAGGCTAACATTGGGAATTCCTTAAAATACCTTTAAGCTGAAAGGAGAAGCTGCATCATGTTTCATATCTTTGGAATGGTAATGATCAATCCTCTTTACTGGCAAAGTTGGATTTAACATTAATATTTTAGAAATGCAGCTTTTTAGAAAATGGACATTACTTTGCTTTTACTGCTTTATGTCCCTTGCAGCCTGTCCCCGATACACGTCCGCAATGGGTGACAGTTACACTTTGTGCATTCCCTCCAGAGAGCCACAAAAACAGGAAGGCTAGGTGGCTGATTACCCATCTACATACATCTGCATTCTGATGGCCCTTCTTGGGCAGGAAGGGAGGAAGGGGCTAGCGCTTATACTTCAATAGGTAGTGGCCTGACCCCACACAAAGGACTGATTACTCCCCACAGATAGATTGGCAGACAGGACTGGGTTGAAAGGGATAATGGTGGACTTTAAAGACACTGTTTTAAATCTTTCCCACTTCAAAAGCACATTTGGAAATAAGTATTTGGTCTCTGACACCACCTAATCAGACACCTTTGGATCTACAACTGAAGCTCTGTCAGGAGAACTGCTGTGCTGCTCAAAGAACTCAACTGGACTGCTGATCTGTAAGGCTTGCTTTTCTGTTTGTTGCCATGCTGCCTGCTGCTCCCTGATTCTGCTGAAGGAGAACTGGACTCTGCCTTCTTCCAAGTGATCTGCAAGGGATGGTTGGCTTGCCTCCTGTTGCTTGAGACTCAAGGATATCAGAATCTCTACACCTGCTCCTGTGCCTGGCTCACTGGAAGTGGCCCAGCTACTCACAACATGGATTTTGTTGCATCTCCTGTCTGGGTGTAGCAGAATCGGCACATCGACGCGGTTGCAGGAGTAAAATCGGCACATCGCCTCGGAACGAATGCTTTCCCTCCAGAGGGTGACGCATCAGACAGCATATCGCCACTGCTTCAACTTGGTGAGATAGACTCATCCCTCTGACTGTGTGGCAGAACCGGTGCATCGCTTGATGCCTCTTGACTCTGCCACCTGTCTTTGGAACTGGCGCATCACCTTCACTGCGTGGAGATGATCGGCGCGTCCTGCACCTGCAGACCTCGACATTGACGTATCTCGCTGCTTGCAACCAGGAAAGGTACTTTGTTCACCGGGGCTTGCGTGGGTCCTGTAGCCGGCCAGCGCTCCATTGCGGTTGTCCTGGACATTGACTTTGCCCCAATCCAGCGTGACCTAATGTAACCTTTTCAGTGCTATTTGCTTCTAAGCGCTAGAACTCATTTTATTCTTTAAAAATTCATCTCTCAACTTCTGTATATTGGATTTGTGTCATTTTTAGGTTGAGCATTCAAGACCTATTGTAATTTCTTATGTTGGGTTAAAGCCATCCCCCAGCTTTTGATTTGTTTGTTTCAGTGTCCTTCAAAAATCCTTGCTTGCCAGTGGTCAGTCCTGCCTCTTTGTTCCTCCTTTCTCTCTTCCGTTCCTCCCATGCAGCAGGGACTAAGTACTGTCTCATCACACTACAGTTCTTTGTCTGTTCTCTGGGGGACTACTTTTTTTCTTGGTTTCCTGCTCTGTTTTTGTGTGCCTGTTTGTAGTTTCGGCACCATAGCTGATTACATTTAAATATACTAAGCTGTGTAGGGTTTTTCGTACATCAGGGAATAGGCGCTCAGACTCGTACGCGTCTATGTAACAATAGCTAATGTATGTGTACGGTGCTGCCAGGTTGGGGAAGTACCCAATAACCCCGTAATTTGTGTGAGTCAACAACCCACACTGGTAATATGAACACTATCCTGTGCACACGTAGTTGGGATAATAAATCAAAGCAAAGTCTCAAAAGTTGCCCAATTCAAGATCGACATCAGTTGTGTGAGTCAAGATTATTTAATGATGAAAAAAAGCAAAAGGAAGAACCAGCCGACACGTGTTTCGTCACAGTGGGGAGTAATCCTGTGCCGTATCCGGCAGTCATTTGAGAGACGGACGTCACTTCTCCTCCAATTTCCATGCAGGTCCCGGGCTCACTCGCCTGCTACTTCTCCCTCCGGTTTGCCGCATTTCCCTAGCTTCACTCCAGCCCTGAAGAGTCACGGGATTACTCCCCACTGTGACGAAACACGTGTCGGCTGGTTCTTCCTTTTGCTTTGTTTCATCATTAAATAATCTTGACTCACACAACTGATGTCGATCTTGAATTGGGCAACTTTTGAGACTTTGCTTTGATTTATTATCCCAACTACGTGTGCACAGGATAGTGTTCATACATTTAAATATAGTTTTCCTCCCTCTCACCTCCTCCTAATTCCACAGTTGTATTGGGGGTACGTCTTTCGCCAGCCCTCCTTCTTCGTTGGTTATATTTTTTAGGCTTTTAGCAATTTTTGATGTTGACCGTCATTTGGGCTTTTTTTAGTAGGATGGTTTTTGGTTTTGGGTTTTGTTTTAAGGATGGATTGGGCTTGTTTATATGACCGACAAAGCTGCCTTTTTGCTAGACCGAGAAACATGTCCTTTTTGATATGACCGAGAGCGGCAGCACCGATTAGTTTACACTGCTGGGCACGTACCAGGCTACATCTTGGGAAGATTGTGCGGCTGCCTTGTTGGGGTCAGGCGGGATATCTGTTTTTGTGCACAGTATACGCAATAATTAGATTTTTGCCTGACTTTGGCATGGCCGCCACTTCCCCAGAAGTTTCTCAGCTTTCTTTTTTTGCTGCCGGCGTGCGAGTTCTGCCTCATGTTTCCCCGCTGCACGACTTTTTTGGCGCTAACAGTCTACAGGCAGGATCTCTGCTTCCACGTACTTCACCGCTCTCCGCATGCCGGCAGACCCCAAGTGCCCCCGGCAGGACGACCCATGTGCAGCCGCATCGGCACCCACAACGGCGATTTCCACTGCGACGAAGCTCTGGCTTGTTACCTGTTGTGGAGGCTGCCGCAGTACAAGGTAAGAGGACGGGAATAGAGCTTGCATTCAGCAGCTTCCCTGGCAGACTCTTCCGTTATACATTTGGTCTTGTTTTTTTTTACTGGGAATGGACACGAGGGTGCATTTATTTTGTATTTAAATGTAGCACTAAATGACGTATTTGCATTTTTGCATAATTACGCGTAATTCCAAATAATTTTCCCTAAAATGTCACGTAATTACGGGGTACACCTATAATGTTCTCTTTCACTATTTAGGATTTGGGGTGTTACAAACATGCAAGGTGAAGGGCACCCGAGATGACTCTTTCATGGATTTTACTTTTTCTGTAACCAGACAATTCGAGCTACTTATGAAATCCCCTGAACAGGGGCTTAACCTAGGCCCCTGCAATGCACAGGGCTCCACCCTTCAGGCCCCTTCCCCCCTTCCCGCTTTTAGCAGAAGGCTTATAAATATCTGAGACACGTGGGAGTTTCAGGGCCCACGCCACGTTCTGCATGGAGGGCATCATTTCACGATATGCCACTACTGCAGGAGGGTGGGCCTCCCCCAAACCTCCCTCCATGAAGAGGCTGCGGTTGCTGCATCACCCCCTGCAGAGGGGTAGGTTTACGGCGCAGCTGGATGAA
This sequence comes from Calotriton arnoldi, assembly GCA_963921515.1. Classification (NCBI taxonomy): domain Eukaryota; kingdom Metazoa; phylum Chordata; class Amphibia; order Caudata; family Salamandridae; genus Calotriton; species Calotriton arnoldi. The sequence goes on from CAWUFW010008397.1 coordinate 737,709, forward strand.
GTCTACAACACTGGCTGCATTGTGGTTTCATGCGTGGTCACTTCTTCTCTGCCACAGGTCGGCCTCCGGTTCGGGGAACAGCATTGCCAGGGCCTCAACCCACAGGAAGACGTCTACCAGGGTGTCAGCAACTGGTAATTCAGAAGAAGACAGAGAACATAGAAAATGACCCACATGTGCATAAAATAAAATTCTTTTCTGTGGCTTTATTCTTTTATAAAGCAAGGAAACAACAAATGAAGGCAACATATGCCTTTATGTGTCTTTCTGCTGATTTACTGCCAGAATTGCTGACTTTGGACTGGGAACCAGGTTGCAGTCTCGGCGTCGGCTCAACAGCCTGTGATTCTGGGCAAATCACTTCATCTGCCCCGAGCCTAAAATACTTGAATGTGAACTTTTGTGATGCAATGTAGTGCGCGTGTAAAGCGCTCATTCGGATCCAGATAGAACCGCAAAGAAAGACAAGCATTTGCAATGCAATAGGTCTCGCATTTACGCGAGTTTGAGCTATTGCCATTGTAAATGACAATACCTTTATTTATGTTTTGGTTTTGAAACATAAATAAAGGCATTATCATTCACAATGCCAATAGCTTAAACTCGCGTAAATGCGGACCTATTGCATTGCAAATGCTTGTTGGTCTTGTCATATTAATAAAGTCATACTTTATTTTTCTAAACTGTTGCAGAGTCTTTTTGTGGTGTTTCCACTATATTACTGATATGAGTTATTGCACAAATACTTTACACATTACCTGCTAAGTTAAGCTTTCCTGCTCTGTGTCAAGCTACCAGAGGGTGAGCACAGGATAATTTAGGTTGTGCTGTGACTTACCCTAACTAGGATTGTGGTCCTTACTTGGACAGGGTGCATACCTCTGCCAACTACAGACCCATTTTATAATATGTCTCAAAATGCCGGACTCTCCATCCCAATGTGCTGAAATCAATTGGGATAAGGAGAGTTGCACAGATGGGTTGGAGGTCCAAAGGATGTGGGATTTGGACAGGTAAACTTATAATCTTTTGAGGGGATGTTGTCAGTGTAGGTATGGTTTAAGTTGCCTTGAATAGTGAAGTGTGGATGATTTCTCAGAAATTATTAGGGAACCAGACCCAGTGAATATAATTGGGCCAAGGAAGTTAAAAGCCCAATTTCTTGTTGTGTAGGGATTTTGGGGTAGTGAGTAGGTTTCAGTTAGCACCTGACATGTTTCTTGCAGTAGCATATGAGGAGATGGTTTTTTCAGTAATGTAATTGAAACCAGGGTCAGCAGTTTATATTGGACTTCATTTTTCAATGCATAGCCAGCTGTGCTAGGAGCTCTTAAGGGAGGTAGTGATGTGTTTGGGGAGGTTGAAGAATGTTCCCACGATAATATTAATGACCTGATCTAGAAATAAGGCAGGCAGTACTGGAGTATTCCATCCAAGGCGACTCCTACTACAATCAATGTTGCTCATAGCTAGTGTATTGATTAATGGGAGGTGGTGGGAGAGGATCTTGCATAAAGTGGCATGGCATTGCAGAGAACAGAGTGATAATAACAGGGTTAAATAGAATGGCAGGTATTGGAGAGGTGGGGATGGGTGTCTTAATTGTGGGTACAGTAGAGAAGGAATGATCATGGCCATTTGTATCAGGATCTGGCCAGACGTTTGTGAACTATAGTAGGAGAAGAGTGAGATAGTATCAGATAGCAAGAAGCGATGAAGTGGGCTTCCCAGATCATGAGGATGGTTGGAGTGGGGGTAGTCAGTGAGTGGTCCAAAAGAGGTATCAAAGACTATGTGTTGTTAGTAAATGTTAGAGATGAGGTTTAAACGACTTGGCATGATCACTGGAATAGAAAGGAGAGTCAAGGATGGAGTCAATGTGTTCAAAGAAAGAACTAGTCTCCAATTGGAGGACAGCATATTACTTCAATGTGTGCATTAAGGGGACTTGCTCTATAATTCATTATTATCATAAGCTAGCCTGTTAATAATGGATTGTATATAAGTCACAGTCATAATTAAGATATAATTAGCAGTCATTTTGACTCAAAATATAAATTTTCTCAGGGACGTGAATGATTGTCCAGAAAGCTATGCTGTAATTGTATGACCAAAGAATATCAGTTAATTGAATGTTTGAGCAGAAGTTTGTCAATGGATATGAAAATGAATTGAAATTGAAATTGGCTGTGAAAGTTTATAAGGCAAACAAAGATGGACTACAGGTCATTGTCCTGCATTCAGAACGCGCCAACAGGTGTCTTCTTTGGTTGAGCTTTATACCACAGACATGCTGTTTGACTCTAACCCCATCATTCCCTCAACCCAATATTTCTTGTTGTATAGTTATGAGTTTGCCATGGACATGAACTGGCAATGTTGCTTTATATGAATAAATTCCTCTTGGGGGCTTGTTTACAAGAGGCCTGCACCACCGAAGTGTCACTTTTTTTGATGCTCCGGTGACGCAGGCCTCTCTATTATCTCTATGAGGGGACGCAAAGACACCCCACATGGCTTTGCATAGCCTCATAGATATGGAGTAAGGCAAAGCAGCACAAAGCGCTGCGTTGCCTTACTCTGCGTCAACAAGGCGTTCCATGCGTGTTACGGTGGGTGTTCCCAAGCAACACCCATGGATTTTGACGCTGCCCCAGATTTACAAAATCATGTAAACCTGGGGCAGCGCCAAAACCTTATGCCTCCCCGGAGAAGGCATAACAAGGAGAAATGTTTCTGTTTCTCTTTGTTTTTTCCTCTTTCTATGTGTGCTAAATTCTGCAGCACACATAGAACGAGGAAAACGTTTCCATGGACTGTTTTTGTGCAGCAAGGTGCCCCTTCCTGCACAAAACAATCCTGCAAACAACGCAAACATCCTTGTACTATGGTGCAAGGGTGCCTGCGTTGGCTCTAGGCACAAAATTGGCCACCGGCTGAAAGGAACTTCTGCAGCACACATAGAACGAGGAAAACATTTCCATGGACTGTTTTTGTGTAGCAAGGTGCCCCATCCTGCACAAAATAATCCTGCCAACAATGCAAACATCCTTGCACCATGGTGCAAGGGTGCCTGCGTTGGCTCTAGGCACCAAATTGTACACTGGCTGAAAGGAAAGGAATACACTGTATCTAGTAAATATGGTGCATTCCTGCCATTTCAAATTGGCGTAGGGCAGCTCAGCAAAAAAGACTTGCAGAACTGCCCTACACCAACTTTTTGTAAATGAGGCCCTGGGAGTAAGAAATAGGTACGGTCTCTGAGCACTGTAACTCTGTAGTACCCCTGCAGTGATCTCACTAGAATAGACTTTGATATGTGTATTAAGAATGTGATGAGTTTCCAAGATAGGTGCATTATGATAGGTATTCATAGTTATGCAAAATTCCCAATTGTTCTTCTCTTTATATCATGATGCAACTTCCTATTATTGTTAATGTTTTGTCTGATAGCATAGAAAATAGGAATCTATGTCACTATATGAACAACTGATCCACCAACAACATTTGCATTCTCTCCTAAACGTTGGTATACCATTACATACTTACTACATACATGTGTATGCTACCACATCAACGTCATTATCAGATTTACATTGTTAATTTCTTAAACTCAACCCCTAAACCCGACTCTAACCAAGCCCCAAGTCTAGACTTAACTTAAAGCCCTATTCCATGCAAAAACCCTTAACACCAACCTTAATCTGACCCTTAACCATAAAACCAACATATAACCCTAACACTAACCCCCATCCCTAACAACTAACCTAACCCATACCCCTCTCTCTACCTCTAACACTTACCCAGGCCCCATTTCCAATGCAGGTATGAAATTGTTAAATGACAGTGTAAATGAGGGAAATGATTCCTTGATGAAATAGGATGAACTTTTCAGGTATGATGGTGCCACTGACCAACACTATTTCTTTGTTTTTGTGTTGGACTCCCCCACCCCCGTTATATGACATTTACGCTCTTTTTGCTTTTTTCCTCTTATGGCAGCCAAATTAATCTGTTGGGATTGCGAGTCCAAAGTCTAAAATGACAATGGGAGAAAAAGCACCCTCATCCAATAGAATGTCTTTCTTTTTTTAATTTCTGGCACCACAGAGAAACAGCAGATCCCAAATGGCCCGGAAATACATGTGAGAAATTGGGTAACTGGTTGACTGGGGTGTGAGCCCTGGTCAAGCAGCAGCCACAATCCTTGTCAGGCAAACCACAAATTCACCTGTGCTCAAACCTTGGTATCTTTGCACAGAGCAGTCAGGCTTAACAGTGACAACACCACACAAAATTATCCCACCCAGAAAAATAAAGCTGAATTTAATAAGTAAATCAATACCAAAGTGACAACAATCCAATCATTAGAACGGGAGATTTGAATTTTTAAAGAATAAAGTGGAAATAGCGCCTATAAGCATAAATTGCCAACCAAGACTATCTGATCGCGCTGGACCAGGTCAAAGCTAAAAGTTCAGGCCGACAGCATTGGAGCGCAGGTTGTATACAGTCCCAGATTAGTCCAGCTAGAGGTTTACCTTCTCAAGTTTTGTGCCAAGGGTCCAATTCGATTTGGAGATGGTTGCAGGGAACATGGAGAGCATCGCAGGCGGTGGTCGGAATGGTGCGAAGAGCAGGCTGGGTGTCACGAATGGGTGGGCTGAGTTTCGTGTTGGCCGTCCTCTGCTGGCAATCGATGCTTGCTCTGCAAAGACACAGCCTGGCGCCGGCTTGCGCTGAACTTCAGTGTGAGTGGCTTGGTCTCGGTGTGAACGGGTCCATTTGCAGTTGCGAAGAGCCGAATAGCTTGATTGACAGCAATGATCCAGGACCTGAGAGGCACCACTTGGAGGTCAGGAACTCGCTGCAGCTGGGTCCAGGAGCTGTTTGGGTATTTTCTTTTTTATTCCTGAGGCTCAGATGAGGAGGCCAGCAGACTAGCCCTTTGAGTCACTATGTGGTCCTGGGTTCAAGATGAACCTATGAAGCTGCAGGTCCAGTTCTTCTTCCTCAGGCAGGAGGGCAATAGGCAGTAGGTCAGCACAGAAGGACAGCAGTTCCTTCAGAGCAGCAGTCCAGTAGAGTGGAAGTCCATGTAGGAGCACAACAATCTTTCTTCCTGGCAGGGTAGCCATAGGTCCAGAAGTGTACTGAAGAGCTGGCATCTGGAAATTGGGATAAGCTTCTAGACGGTGGCTTTGAAGAGCATGAAAATTCCCTGCCTCCCCTGCCCTGGCTCCAAGCTGGCTGAAGTGACAATGCAGGGTCGTTAGACCCTTTGTTTGAAGGCAGAGCACAGGCTATTCGGTTTTCAGTGGGTCTGGGCCTAGCTCCTTCCACCTATCATGCCAGTGATGGTCTATCCAGTCACATCTAAGCTCCCCATAGTGTGTGGCTGTCTAGAAGGAATACACAAAGCACTACTGTCAATTACACCTAGTGAGTGACTCAGAGACGGGCTGCAGGCACCAAATGGTTAGGGCAAGGAAATGCCAACTTTCTAAATGTGGCAGTTTCAGAATTCCAATTTAAAACCCGACTTCACCGTAAGTTAAGATTTTAAATAGTGATTCCAGAGACACCAAACATGAGCTGGTTATCTCTTCCCATTAGGAAATTACACTTATAAAATTTAATAAAGCAACTCCAATGTTATCCTATGGGAGAGATAGGCCTTGCAGTAGTAATAAACACATTTGAGAGTATTTCACCACCAGGACATGTAAAAATTAAACGTGCATGTCCTGCTTTTTTAATATATTGCACCATGCTCTCTGGACTGTCCAGGGCCGATTCAAAGGGTGACTTATATGTATTAAAAGGAAGGTTTGGTCCTGTCAAAGGTTTATTTTGCCAGGTCGACATGGCAGTTTAAATTGCACACATAGGATCTGCAATGGCAGGTCTGACACATGTTTATGGCGCTACTTAGGTGGGTGGCACAACAAGTGCTGCAGACCCACTAGTAGAATTTAATGTACAGGCCTGGGCACATGTCCTGGCACTTTATTAGGGACTTATATGTAAATTAAATATGCCAATTGGGTATAAGCCAATGTTATTATGTTTAGAGGAGAGAGAACAACTACTTTAGCACTGGTTAGCAGTGGTAAAATGCACAGAGTCCTAAAGCCAACAAAAATGAATTTAGCAAAAATAGGAGGAGGAATGCAAAATGTCTGGGGATGACCCTGCAGAAAGGGCCAAGTCCAACAATACAAAAGTGTTAACCCTTTAAAACCTGGTTGGCAACTTCTAAAACAAAAACTACTGGACAAATATACACCAAACCAACAAAAGCACACTTTGTGAGTAAAGTTCGTCTTTCATGTTGAGTTTATGTAAATCCATTCAGTGGTTTGGGCTGTATGCAGAAGCAAAATGTCCCATGGGTGCTGAAATGGAAAACATCATATCTTTTTTTCACCCCCTTAACTTTTTTCCACCTGCAGAGATCTGCATGAAAATAGGCATGCAAGATTGTAGCTGAATACAGCAAGAGATTGCCAGTTTGTTACAAATCCATATACTCGGTCATAAGTCATGGGTAAATCAAAAAAGTTTTTTCAATGGAAAATGTGGCTGAAACATAACTACACAGTGGCAAAAAATATGTCATTTAACATGTCATCATGAGTTATGTAATATTTTAGGTCATAAGCAGTGATTGCCCGGGCGCAAGTTATAATTAGTTCTCTAAACAATAACAAAATTCAGTGTTTTTCAGTTTTTAAACATTAGTTCTAATCTTATTTCAACACTTAACTATAACGTCACTTAAAACCTGTAGTTCGTTAAGTTAATTTTTGTGTTTTGAAACCAATCTTAATATTTTACTGCCATGCCTAACTATAATGTCACTTCAACCTTCTGTTTTCCACCAAATTTCTGTGTTTTGTAATCATATTCCAAGTTAAGCATACACATGTTAAGATCTTATTACCATGCCTAACTTTAACATTACTTTAACGTTCATTTGTCAGTGAATTCCTGAGTTTTTTTAAATTATATTCTAAGCTCAGCATATGCGCAGCTCTGATGGGTGACCTGCACCCAACCCCCAGTTAGCGATCAACCATTCACTGTGCACATCCTTTGCCACTGCCACAGAACCTAGCCTCCAGTCACGCCCTGCACCCAAGCCTGCAGATGACCTGCTCCCAACCCCTCCACGGGATGCCAACCAACCCGTTTGCACATGACCATAATTAAATGCTGTGCAGATGTGATTTTGCAGAGGTCTACTACAGGTGCATTAACCATGACAATGTTACTTCCACATACCTAGTGCCAGATTTACTAATTGTTTGCAGTGGCCCAAGGTCATAATGAATGTTGCAAAGTGGCGTAAAGTGTTTAAAGGGTATTTTCTTTCCAGCTCAAAAGCAATTTTTTGTTGGAAAGGTGCCCTTCGCTCTGCACAAGTAACACTATGCACTTCTTTGCACTAGTTTACACCAACGAATGTGCACTATGGGTTGGCTGTCTTTGATGTTGAGCGCAACTCCTGTGACCCCCAGCTGTGTGCATGGGTGTTAGATGCCTATCTGAGGCAGGGGAGAATGGTATAGGCAGAGGCCAAGGCCTGCACCCCACACATACTGTGGAAGTTAGATGCCCGTGGAGGATGGGGTGTAGGCCCTGGCCGCACGCCAGACTCTGCAACCCATGCCCTCTGCGTTTGGACAGATGGTTGCAGATGATAGGGTGCAGAGTCACACCACGGGCCTGGGACTGTGGCCTACCCACTCTGTGCTTGAAAGAAGGCCATTGACATCAGGGGTCAGTCATGCATAAGTGGGGAGTAGAGAATTTGGTCAGGTATCACCCACTACTCAAGGCCATATGCCATAAGCATCAAGGATCATTCACCTGATGTGGGCTGGATGCAGCATCTGGACAAAGACTAGGCTTTTGCATAAACTAAGACTCTAGCTTAGCTGTACAAGGTTTGTTTTCACATGCACGGGAGATACAAGGGAACTTAGTTCAATGCACCAGCGATTGAGTGTGAAATACAGGTTATTGTAGCCCTGCAGTACCCCTTTTCAATACATGGATGAAGTGGCATCAGTGCTTTTGGGTTACTAACGATACAAAAGGGGATGATGGATGGAACGTTTGAGCAAATCAAACACTCACCCCCAGTCAACTGATCTGGGTTTAATCCATCATCATTCTTTAGCTCACTCCACCACCCCAGTTCAGACATGGCCATATGCAAATCAGTCTGACCCTGTGCCTCATGGGAACAGTCCAGCCCGAACTGCCAAGCCATGTCTTCCCTGGACCGGAAACAAGCATCCTAGGACCAGTTTCTGGCATTCCAGCCGTCATCAGCCAGGCTTGCTTGAATCCAGTGGCAAAGTGAGCAAGGAACCCACATCTGGGCATACCCCCGCCAACTTAGGGCGAACAAAGCAATACAAAAGGGGATGATGGACGGAACGTTTGAGCCAATCAAACACTCACCCCAGTCAACTGATCTGGGTTTAATCCATCATCATTCTTTAGCTCACTCCACCACCCCAGTTCAGACATGGCCATATGCAAATCAGTCTGACCCTGTGCCTCATGGGAACAGTCCAGCCCGAACTGCCAAGCCATGTCTTCCCTGGACCGGAAACAAGCATCCTAGGACCGGTTTCTGGCATTCCAGCCGTCATCAGCCAGGCTTGCTTGAATCCAGTGGCAAAGTGAGCAAGGGACCCACGTCTGGGCATACCCCGCCAACTTAAGGCGAACAAAGCGATACAAAAGGGGATGATGGACGGAATGTTTGAGCCAATCAAACACTCACCCTCAGTCAACTGATCTGGGTTTAATCCATCATCATTCTTTAGCTCACTCCACCACCCCAGTTCCAGACATGGCCATATGCAAATCAGTCTGACCCTGTGCCTCATGGGAACAGTCCAGCCCGAACTGCCAAGCCATGTCCTCCCTGGACCGGAAACAAGCATCCTAGGACCGGTTTCTGGCATTCCAGCCGTCATCAGCCAGGCTTGCTTGAATCCAGTGGCAAAGTGAGCAAGGGACCCACGTCTGGGCATACCCCCGCCAACTTAGGGCGAACAAAGCGATACAAAGGGGATGATGGACGGAACGTTTGAGCCAATCAAACACTCACCCGCACTGGATTCAAGATAGCCTGGCTGATGACGGCTTTAAGCCAGAAACCGGTCCCAGGATGCTTGTTTCCGGTCCAGGGAAGACATGGCTTGGCAGTTCGTGCTGGACTGTTCCCATGAGGCACAGGGTCAGACTGATTTGCATATGTCCATGTCTGAACTGGGTTAGCGGAGTGAGCTAAAGAATGATGATGGATTAAACCCAGATCAGTTGACTGGGGGTGAGTGCTTGCAATGTTCAACACTCTGTCCATCATTCCCTTTGGTTTTGCTATGTTCACCCTAAGTTGGCAGGGTATGCCCAGACGTGGGTCCCTTGCTCACTTTGCCACTGGATTCAAGATAGCCTGGCTGATGGCGGCTTTAAGCCAGAAACCGGTCCCAGGATGCTTGTTTCCGGTCCAGGGAAGACATGGCTTGGCAGTTCGGGCTGGACTGTTCCCATGAGGCACAGGGTCAGACTGATTTGCATATGGCCATGTCTGAACTGGGGTGGCGGAGTGAGCTAAAGAATGATGATGGATTAAACCCAGATCAGTTGACTGGGGGTGAGTGCTTGCAATGTTCAACACTCCGTCCATCATTCCCTTTGGTTTTGCTATGTTCACCCTAAGTTGGCAGGGTATGCCCAGACGTGGGTCCCTTGCTCACTTTGCTACTGGATTCAAGATAGCCTGGCTGATGATGGCTTTAAGCCAGAAACCGGTCCCAGGATGCTTGTTTCCGGTCCAGGAAGACATGGCTTGGCAGTTCGGGCTGGACTGTTCCAATGAGGCACAGGGTCAGACTGATTTGCATATGGCCATATCTGAACTGGGGTGGCGGAGTGAGCTAAAGAATGATGATGGATTAAACCCAGATCAGTTGACTGGGAGTGAGTACTTGCAATGTTCAACACTCCGTCCATCATTCCCTTTGGTTTTGCTATGTTCACCCTAAGTTGGCAGGGTATGCCCAGACGTGGGTCCCTTGCTCACTTTGCCACTGGATTCAAGATAGCCTGGCTGATGAGCGGCTTTAAGCCAGAAACCGGTCCCAGGATGCTTGTTTCCGGTCCAGGAAGACATGGCTTGGCAGTTCGGGCTGGACTGTTCCCATGAGGCACAGGGTCAGACTGATTTGCATATGGCCATGTCTGAACTGGGGTGGCGGAGTGAGCTAAAGAATGATGATGGATTAAACCCAGATCAGTTGACTGGGGGTGAGTGCTTGCAATGTTCAACACTCCGTCCATCATTCCCTTTGGTTTTGCTATGTTCACCCTAAGTTGGCAGGGTATGCCCAGACGTGGGTCCCTTGCTCACTTTGCCACTGGATTCAAGATAGCCTGGCTGATGACGGCTTTAAGCCAGAAACCGGTCCCAGGATGCTTGTTTCCGGTCCAGGGAAGACATGGCTTGGCAGTTCGGGCTGGACTGTTCCCATGAGGCACAGGGTCAGACTGATTTGCATATGGCCATGTCTGAACTGGGGTGGCGGAGTGAGCTAAAGAATGATGATGGATTAAACCCAGATCAGTTGACTGGGGGTGAGTGCTTGCAATGTTCAACACTCCGTCCATCATTCCCTTTGGTTTTGCTATGTTCACCCTAAGTTGGCAGGGTATGCCCAGACGTGGGTCCCTTGCTCACTTTGCCACTGGATTCAAGATAGCCTGGCTGATGAGCGGCTTTAAGCCAGAAACCGGTCCCAGGATGCTTGTTTCCGGTCCAGGGAAGACATGGCTTGGCAGTTCGGGCTGGACTGTTCCCATGAGGCACAGGGTCAGACTGATTTGCATATGGCCATGTCTGAACTGGGGTGGCGGAGTGAGCTAAAGAATGATGATGGATTAAACCCAGATCAGTTGACTGGGGGTGAGTGCTTGCAATGTTCAACACTCCATCCATCATTCCCTTTGGTTTTGCTATGTTCACCCTAAGTTGGCAGGGTATGCCCAGACGTGGGTCCCTTGCTCACTTTGCCACTGGATTCAAGATAGCCTGGCTGATGAGCGGCTGTAAGCCCGAAACCGGTCCCAGGATGCTTGTTTCCGGTCCAGGGAAGACATGGCTTGGCAGTTCGGGCTGGACTGTTCCCATGAGGCACAGGGTCAGACTGATTTGCATATGGCCATGTCTGAACTGGGGTGGCGGAGTGAGCTAAAGAATGATGATGGATTAAACCCAGATCAGTTGACTGGGGGTGAGTGCTTGCAATGTTCAACACTCCGTCCATCATTCCCTTTGGTTTTGCTATGTTCACCCTAAGTTGGCAGGGTATGCCCAGACGTGGGTCCCTTGCTCACTTTGCCACTGGATTCAAGATAGCCTGGCTGATGAGCGGCTTTAAGCCAGAAACCGGTCCCAGGATGCTTGTTTCCGGTCCAGGGAAGACATGGCTTGGCAGTTCGGGCTGGACTGTTCCCATGAGGCACAGGGTCAGACTGATTTGCATATAGCCATGTCTGAACTGGGGTGGCGGAGTGAGCTAAAGAATGATGATGGATTAAACCCAGATCAGTTGACTGGGGGTGAGTGCTTGCAATGTTCAACACTCCGTCCATCATTCCCTTTGGTTTTGCTATGTTCACCCTAAGTTGGCAGGGTATGCCCAGACGTGGGTCCCTTGCTCACTTTGCTACTGGATTCAAGATAGCCTGGCTGATGATGGCTTTAAGCCAGAAACCGGTCCCAGGATGCTTGTTTCCGGTCCAGGGAAGACATGGCTTGGCAGTTCGGGCTGGACTGTTCCAATGAGGCACAGGGTCAGACTGATTTGCATATGGCCATGTCTGAACTGGGGTGGCGGAGTGAGCTAAAGAATGATGATGGATTAAACCCAGATCAGTTGACTGGGGGTGAGTGCTTGCAATGTTCAACACTCCGTCCATCATTCCCTTTGGTTTTGCTATGTTCACCCTAAGTTGGCAGGGTATGCCCAGACGTGGGTCCCTTGCTCACTTTGCCACTGGATTCAAGATAGCCTGGCTGATGACGGCTTTAAGCCAGAAACCGGTCCCAGGATGCTTGTTTCCGGTCCAGGGAAGACATGGCTTGGCAGTTCGGGCTGGACTGTTCCCATGAGGCACAGGGTCAGACTGATTTGCATATAGCCATATCTGAACTGGGGTGGCGGAGTGAGCTAAAGAATGATGATGGATTAAACCCAGATCAGTTGACTGGGGGTGAGTACTTGCAATGTTCAACACTCCGTCCATCATTCCCTTTGGTTTTGCTATGTTCACCCTAAGTTGGCAGGGTATGCCCAGACGTGGGTCCCTTGCTCACTTTGCCACTGGATTCAAGATAGCCTGGCTGATGACGGCTTTAAGCCAGAAACCGGGCCAAGGATGCTTGTTTCCGGTCCAGGGAAGACATGGCTTGGCAGTTCGGGCTGGACTGTTCCCATGAGGCACAGGGTCAGACTGATTTGCATATGGCCATGTCTGAACTGGGGTGGCGGAGTGAGCTAAAGAATGATGATGGATTAAACCCAGATCAGTTGACTGGGGGTGAGTGCTTGCAATGTTCAACACTCCGTCCATCATTCCCTTTGGTTTTGCTATGTTCACCCTAAGTTGGCAGGGTATGCCCAGACGTGGGTCCCTTGCTCACTTTGCCACTGGATTCAAGATAGCCTGGCTGATGACGGCTGTAAGCCAGAAACCGGTCCCAGGATGCTTCTTTCCGGTCCAGGGAAGACATGGCTTGGCAGTTCGGGCTGGACTGTTCCCATGAGGCACAGGGTCAGACTGATTTGCATATGGCCATGTCTGAACTGGGGTGGCGGAGTGAGCTAAAGAATGATGATGGATTAAACCCAGATCAGTTGACTGGGGGTGAGTGCTTGCAATGTTCAACACTCCGTCCATCATTCCCTTTGGTTTTGCTATGTTCACCCTAAGTTGGCAGGGTATGCCCAGACGTGGGTCCCTTGCTCACTTTGCCACTGGATTCAAGATAGCCTGGCTGATGACGGCTTTAAGCCAGAAACCGGTCCCAGGATGCTTGTTTCCGGTCCATGGAAGACATGGCTTGGCAGTTCGGGCTGGACTGTTCCCATGAGGCACAGGGTCAGACTGATTTGCATATGGCCATGTCTGAACTGGGGTGGCGGAGTGAGCTAAAGAATGATGATGGATTAAACCCAGATCAGTTGACTGGGGGTGAGTGCTTGCAATGTTCAACACTCCGTCCATCATTCCCTTTGGTTTTGCTATGTTCACCCTAAGTTGGCAGGGTATGCCCAGACGTGGGTCCCTTGCTCACTTTGCCACTGGATTCAAGATAGCCTGGCTGATGACGGCTTTAAGCCAGAAACCGGTCCCAGGATGCTTGTTTCCGGTCCAGGGAAGACATGGCTTGGCAGTTCGGGCTGGACTGTTCCCCTGAGGCACAGGGTCAGACTGATTTGCATATGGCCATGTCTGAACTGGGGTGGCGGAGTGAGCTAAAGAATGATGATGGATTAAACCCAGATCAGTTGACTGGGGGTGAGTGCTTGCAATGTTCAACACTCCGTCCATCATTCCCTTTGGTTTTGCTATGTTCACCCTAAGTTGGCAGGGTATGCCCAGACGTGGGTCCCTTGCTCACTTTGCCACTGGATTCAAGATAGCCTGGCTGATGACGGCTTTAAGCCAGAAACCGGTCCCAGGATGCTTGTTTCCGGTCCAGGGAAGACATGGCTTGGCAGTTCGGGCTGGACTGTTCCCATGAGGCACAGGGTCAGACTGATTTGCATATGGCCATGTCTGAACTGGGGTGGCGGAGTGAGCTAAAGAATGATGATGGATTAAACCCAGATCAGTTGACTGGGGGTGAGTCCTTGCAATGTTCAACACTCCGTCCATCATTCCCTTTGGTTTTGCTATGTTCACCCTAAGTTGGCAGGGTATGCCCAGACGTGGGTCCCTTGCTCACTTTGCCACTGGATTCAAGATAGCCTTGCTGATGACGGCTTTAAGCCAGAAACCGGTCCCAGGATGCTTGTTTCTGGTCCAGGGAAGACATGGCTTGGCAGTTCGGGCTGGACTGTTCCCATGAGGCACAGGGTCAGACTGATTTGCATATGGCCATGTCTGAACTGGGGTGGCGGAGTGAGCTAAAGAATGATGATAGATTAAACCCAGATCAGTTGACTGGGGGTGAGTGCTTGCAATGTTCAACACTCCGTCCATCATTCCCTTTGGTTTTGCTATGTTCACCCTAAGTTGGCAGGGTATGCCCAGACGTGGGTCCCTTGCTCACTTTGCCACTGGATTCAAGATAGCCTGGCTGATGATGGCTTTAAGCCAGAAACCGGTCCCAGGATGCTTGTTTCCAGTCCAGGGAAGACATGGCTTGGCAGTTCGGGCTGGACTGTTCCCATGAGGCACAGGGTCAGACTGATTTGCATATGGCCATGTCTGAACTGGGGTGGCGGAGTGAGCTAAAGAATGATGATGGATTAAACCCAGATCAGTTGACTGGGGGTGAGTGCTTGCAATGTTCAACACTCCGTCCATCATTCCCTTTGGTTTTGCTATGTTCACCCTAAGTTGGCAGGGTATGCCCAGACGTGGGTCCCTTGCTCACTTTGCCACTGGATTCAAGATATCCTGGCTGATGACGGCTTTAAGCCAGAAACCGGTCCCAGGATGCTTGTTTCCGGTCCAGGGAAGACATGGCTTGGCAGTTCGGGCTGGACTGTTCCCATGAGGCACAGGGTCAGACTGATTTGCATATGGCCATGTCTGAACTGGGGTGGCGGAGTGAGCTAAAGAATGATGATGGATTAAACCCAGATCAGTTGACTGTGGGTGAGTGCTTGCAATGTTCAACACTCCGTCCATCATTCCCTTTGGTTTTGCTATGTTCACCCTAAGTTGGCAGGGTATGCCCAGACGTGGGTCCCTTGCTCACTTTGCCACTGGATTCAAGATAGCCTGGCTGATGACGGCTTTAAGCCAGAAACCGGTCCCAGGATGCTTGTTTCCGGTCCAGGGAAGACATGGCTTGGCAGTTCGGGCTGGACTGTTCCCATGAGGCACAGGGTCAGACTGATTTGCATATAGCCATGTCTGAACTGGGGTGGCGGAGTGATCTAAAGAATGATGATGGATTAAACCCAGATCAGTTGACTGGGGGTGAGTGCTTGCAATGTTCAACACTCCGTCCATCATTCCCTTTGGTTTTGCTATGTTCACCCTAAGTTGGCAGGGTATGCCCAGACGTGGGTCCCTTGCTCACTTTACCACTGGATTCAAGATAGCCTGGCTGATGACGGCTTTAAGCCAGAAACCGGTCCCAGGATGCTTGTTTCCGGTCCAGGGAAGACATGGCTTGGCAGTTCGGGCTGGACTGTTCCCATGAGGCACAGGGTCAGACTGATTTGCATATGGCCATGTCTGAACTGGGGTGGCGGAGTGAGCTAAAGAATGATGATGGATTAAACCCAGATCAGTTGACTGGGGGTGAGTGCTTGCAATGTTCAACACTCCGTCCATCATTCCCTTTGGTTTTGCTATGTTCACCCTAAGTTGGCAGGGTATGCCCAGACGTGGGTCCCTTGCTCACTCTGCCACTGGATTCAAGATATCCTGGCTGATGACGGCTTTAAGCCAGAAACCGGTCCCAGGATGCTTGTTTCCGGTCCAGGGAAGACATGGCTTGGCAGTTCGGGCTGGACTGTTCCCATGAGGCACAGGGTCAGACTGATTTGCATATGGCCATGTCTGAACTGGGGTGGCGGAGTGAGCTAAAGAATGATGATGGATTAAACCCAGATCAGTTGACTGTGGGTGAGTGCTTGCAATGTTCAACACTCCGTCCATCATTCCCTTTGGTTTTGCTATGTTCACCCTAAGTTGGCAGGGTATGCCCAGACGTGGGTCCCTTGCTCACTTTGCCACTGGATTCAAGATAGCCTGGCTGATGACGGCTTTAAGCCAGAAACCGGTCCCAGGATGCTTGTTTCCGGTCCAGGGAAGACATGGCTTGGCAGTTCGGGCTGGACTGTTCCCATGAGGCACAGGGTCAGACTGATTTGCATATGGCCATGTCTGAACTGGGGTGGCGGAGTGAGCTAAAGAATGATGATGGATTAAACCCAGATCAGTTGACTGGGGGTGAGTGCTTGCAATGTTCACCACTCCGTCCATCATTCCCTTTGGTTTTGCTATGTTCACCCTAAGTTGGCAGGGTATGCCCAGACGTGGGTCCCTTGCTCACTTTGCCACTGGATTCAAGATAGCCTGGCTGATGACGGCTTTAAGCCAGAAACCGGTCCCAGGATGCTTGTTTCCGGTCCAGGGAAGACATGGCTTGGCAGTTCGGGCTGGACTGTTCCCATGAGGCACAGGGTCAGACTGATTTGCATATGGCCATGTCTGAACTGGGGTGGCGGAGTGAGCTAAAGAATGATGATGGATTAAACCCAGATCAGTTGACTGGGGGTGAGTGCTTGCAATGTTCAACACTACTTCCATCATTCCCTTTGGTTTTGCTTTGGGTTACTAACAGCCCCTAAACAGGGGTTCAGGGACCAGTGGTATTTTGAGAAGCTCAATTTCGCTCTTTGAAATTTCTCACACATAAACTGCACTAAGAATAATAAGCATTTATTTCATCAGTCTTATCCTGTGGCTAACTAAACCAAATAATCCCACAAAATATTATTAAAACAGCACAAATGCATATTGCGAACATTGAGAATAAAATTAACATTTCTATCATAGTTAAAAGGTCATCTAGCAACCTAACACCCTGAAACTTACTTCTAGGCGCTTGACTAGGAGATCCTGGAGCAGTGTAACTTGCATATAGAGTTTCCTAGGGAGAATCAGCGCACTGCATACCTGTTCACAGCAAAACGCTGTATATCAGTAAGTGTTCCCACAAGAAGGAAAACGCACATCAGATGTAGCTTCTCTCCTCCCGGACTTGGCTCTGTATCAGCTTTCAGCATGGAATGAGATGCGGCAGCATAACGGCAATCTGCAAGACATGTCTATGACTGGGAATATGGAGTCTCAGTATGCTCAAGATGGAATCGGGCCTTAGGGACTTTACGTTAAAGCCCTGCCGGAAACTCCTACAGTACAATCTCTCTCACTCACTTGCCTAGTTTCATACATTAATTCATTTGTATGTGCTTTCATAATATGTTGATTGATTTACAAATTTTGTATTCACCATATAAATAAGTGTGAAAATGCTATCTCTCTCAAAAGTATCTAATATGTAATATTTTGCTGTCTAGATTTTAAATCATGATATGTTTTTGGATTTGCTGTATATGCCTTTTGAATTCATCACTTTCAACACAAACGTTATGTTCTGAATGTTTCGTATTACACTTCTTTGAGGGTGCAACTTAATTCCGCTAATGCTATCTGTTCAACAGAGAGAGCCCCACTCCCAGCTTTGGTAGTGTTCTAACCCAAGGTTTTGCTTCATTATGAAGCTGGGGGCAGCACACAAAGGGGTATATTCACAAGAACGTGCGCTAAACATCGCCAAAAAAGGTTAACGCAACTTCACACATCGCAGTCTATCGCGGGAAAATAACCCCGTCTTAACGTGGAATTCACAACACGGCGGTACCATGCGATAGGTTCCCGAAAACGCGGACAATGTCCGCGATACATCCACCGCGACGGCGATAAAAACACAAACCCAAACGTGAAAAAACATGCGATGGCCCAAACCGCGATGAGGAAATCAGCGATAAGCAGCACCAGGCCTGCAATACACATACAGCAGGTGGGAAAATCACTACAAAAGTAGAAAAAACCCACAAACACAAAATAACCAACACCGAAGCACGATGGAGGCAGCCGGAGCAGGCGCAGAGGACGAGCGGAACCCCACAAGCACCCCGGACGACCAGCCTGGGACCTCGGGGACAGGGAAGGGCAAGGACAAGAAGAAGAGGAAGAGGCGATTCGGTCCGCAGGAGAATAGGATCCTGGTCACGGAGGTGATGGAACACCATCAAGAACTGTTTGTCACCTCCAACGTGTCATTGGGCACCAAAAATGGAATATGGCGGTCCATCATGGACAAGGTGAATGCCGTCGGAGAGCACAGGAGGTCAATGGACGAGGTCAAGAGATGATGGATTGACATCAAGCGCAAAACCAAGGAGAAACTCGCAGGCAACCAGAAGGCAGCAATGCAGACTGGAGGTGGGAGTACAGCGCCACAGCTGGAGCTGGATGACATGGAGGAGCTGGTGTCGACAGTCATCAGCGTGGAGACCGTGGCAGGAGTTGGGGGAGCGGACACTGCTCGACATGACACAACACAACAGCAACAGGGTGAGTAACCACCAGGTACTGGGGGGGCGCAGGGAGAAGGCCACAATGGCACACATGCACAATCAAGCAGAGCACAGTGCACACCCACAATGACTCTGGATCATGGCCCTGATCTACAAACTGTCACAATGTCATGCCATGCCATGCTGTCTGAATGTGAACATGTACCATGCGGCTACATGCATGTGGACACATTGTAATACAGCATCTCCCCTTCACATTGCAGAGGCACCATCAACACTTCCTGCAGAGCAGTCCCAGCCACTCTTCACTGATGACGAGGAGGACACCCCCAGCATCGACACCCAAGCCCTCCAAGACATCATTGACATCATCCGCAACTCACCTCCAGGATCAGGGCAGCCCAGCTGCATCGAGGAGACCCCACCCACTCCACAAACCACCCAGCAGGAGGCACCCACAATCCTGGCTGTCTCCCAGGACCCCCACGACCAACACATGGCCTTCCAACGCCGTGTGTTGGAGGGCCAGAGGGAGATGGCTGAGCAGGTGCGAGTGGGGTTCGACCTCATGGCTACCAAACTTGACGCCATACATGGGTGTCTAGGTCCCATCAGGGACCACCTCCAGTCCCTAACGGACACCCACAGGCCGCTCCATGGTCTCCAACGAGCCCTGGCTGACATCGCTGGAGTCATGACTCGGAGACAAGAATACCTGTCCGCTCAGAGTGGCTCCGGCGATCTCAGCCGTGAGCTGGCACACACGCAGAGGCTCATGGAGGACATGGTGCGGATGGAGGCGGAAAGGAATGCAGCCACCGCTGCACATCAGCAAAATGTAGCTGGGATCTACCATGCCCTGCAGATCCTCATCATGGCATTGCTGCCACAAGGCATGGCGCAGATGAATGCTGCTGCTCCTACACCATTCACATCTCCGCCCCCTGGTGTGTCAGTGCCTCACAGTGCGGCAGACATTTCCACTCCGGCGCCTGATGTGTCACTGCCACACAGTGCGGCCGACAATCCACCTCCGGCCCCTGATGTGTCAGTGGCACACAGAGCTGCAGCTGGAACTGCACCACCCACAGGTGAGGCAGAGCACACATCCGAGGACGAGGACGTGGATGGGATTGAGATCAGAAGTAGGCACTAGCATTCATTTCCGCCACCTGGCCTGTTGCTGCTTGGTGCCGCACATGGCCCCATGACCTTCCACTGATCCCCGATACACTCTGCTGCACTCACCTTGGACCACGACATGGACTGCCATATCCTGTTTGGTGACCAATGACACAGCGACCAGACTGCGGACTGTACTCTTCCTCTTCCGCTGTACTTGTCATTCCCCGATGGACTCTGGCTGGCCCTCCACGGGCCCATATTGTGAAGTGGGGTTGGCATGGCCCTGTACTGCTCCAGCTGCAAAACTCCACTGGATATGCATTAAACATTCAGGAACGCACTGCTGTGTCATGTCTTTCATCATTCAAGTTTGAATGTGTGGATGAATGTAGGGTCAGTGATTCCCCCTAACGTCAATGATGCTCATCTAGTGGGATTCCAGTCACAGTGTGCTACATTGCCAATTGCGTTCCGGGTGCCGTAGACACTACAACAGGGACACACGCATCAGTCACTGCCTTGTCCGGACATGGACTGAACCATGCCCAGAGCCCCCGAGCCATTGTTGCAAGCCCTGCGCTGGTCCGGTGTACACCAGGCCAGACCACTCTGCTTATGCTCCGAGGGGGGGCCACAAGTTACATGTCGCAGGTTTACACGCTAGTGGTCTGCAGGTCACTGGTCTAGTTGTCAGCATGTCACGGCCACTCCCTGAGGGCAGGTTTGCACACACACCACACCCATCCGGCACAGGCGTCACAGGCCATGTGACCCCGCCAATATAAGGGGCCGACAACGTCACATTCCCCACTGCCGGAGGTGACTGGATGACGGACGTTCCACGATTCTCAATCATAAAGGGCCCATGAGTTGTTGCACACAGGGTTATTGGCACCCGAAGCCATGCGGCCGTCACGGGCCTACCACCACGTGGTGCTGACTGGGGTTGCACAGGGTTAGTGGCACCCGAAGCCATGCGGCCGTCACGGGCCTACCACCACGTGGCGCTGACTGGGGTTGCACAGGGTTAGTGGCACCCGAAGCCATGCAGCCGTCACGGGCCTACCACCACGTGGCACTGACTGGGGTTGCACAGGGTTAGTGGCACCCGAAGCCATGCGGCCGTCACGGGCCTACCACCACGTGGCGCTGACTGGGGTTGCACAGGGTTAGTGGCACCCGAAGCCATGCGGCCGTCACGGGCCTACCACCACGTGGTGCTGACTGGGGTTGCACAGGGTTAGTGGCACCCGAAGCCATGCGGCCGTCACGGGCCTACCACCACATGAGTTTTGCTTGGCCTAACCTTGCAAGATATTGAAGTCAGTATGCGCTTCTTGTTCCTAACACATTGCACACCTGCAATCTAAAAAAGTCCCCTGTCATATAAGGATCTAATAATTTATGGGTGCCTCCCCTTAAATAAGAGTCACATGTGCTCTCTTTTAATGCACTTCTCGAGCTTGTTCCTTGTGTTATGTTTTATCCTGCAGCATCAGTTTCCTGGCACTTTGTCTTCAATTCTAATTCCAGTTCTGACTGTCTCCATTTCTAAAGCCTTAATCACTGACTTTGTGTAATGCCTTATTTTAGGCACCTACAATCCTTTTTATGTCCCTGCAGTAATTTCTTTTTTAACTAATTAATTATTTTCCTGTATGACCTGTTGATAATGTGCACAGGATCAAATCTTTCCTCCAGATATCTGGGCAGTTGTTAGCTGCCACCAAAGCAGAAATCGGTCGTTTATGTCCTGTAATCCAACCACCTCTATTGCCCTGGCATCCCCTTCAGCACCTGGTCCTTTCTTTTATTCCTTCCCATCAAACCAATTTCTCCTTCTACCCCTAACATACAATTTCCTTTTTAATGGCTTACTTAAAAGCGAGCAAAAGAGGGACACCTCCCAAAAATCTGTTAATGCCCCATCGGCCCAGCTCGTGCTTCCCCACCTGCTTTGCCCTGTGTGCAATCACAATGAAAGGCGCGGTGGTCATAAACAGGAAAAGGCAACAATGACCCCCATTAAGGGAAAAACATCCAATGTTTTAGGGGAGGGGTCTCCAACGAGTTGCTCGGGAGCTACTAGTAGCTCACCAGCACCCTCAAAGTAGCTCTTAGAGGTGAAGACAAGCCAGGCCAATCTTATAGAGTCTATGAATATTAAAGAAGGCAGAAGCGCTCATCTCAAAACCCTCAGAGTGAAAGCTAACCAAACCAATGGTAGCACATTATAATTACACTCAAACACAAACTGTGTTGGCCTATGGGGTCTGCTCCATGATCATCTGTATCCACTCTAAATCTAAGTCACAAGGAAATTGGCAATTTTATATGCCCTGCTCTATCACTTGCACCACACATGTGAACAATGCACTATCAAAGAAAAATGATAGCAGTAATCAGTGCTGACTCACCAAAATGTGGGACTGCAGGAGCCAGAGTGAAAATGTGCTAATTGGGAGCATGATCAGCCTAAGAGCTGAGGACAGCATGGTATGGATCCAGAGGAAAGAAAAATTAAGAGCCTCATCAGCATTTTTTTATGTGTGTGTTTGTGTGGCATAGTGTCCCTCCTTAATAAATAGTGTTGTTTCCTGAAAGCTACTCCTAGTGTCGAAGACCATCAAATTTGTATGCTGGCCCATATCATAAGGGTTTTTATCTCTGGCGCAATAGTGTCCGTTCATGGAATTATAGTGCCAATGACATAATAATGGTTATCCTTGACTATAATGGCCATTTTTTAGTCTAGTTGTGTCATATAGGCTGCCATCCTTGACATATTAAGAACACAACTGGCCTACTTTTTGCCACCCCTGACAGAAGGATGACTGTTCCTTGCATAATAATGGGCATAACTGCTATACGATGAGCATCCTGGATATTATGGCATTCAGCCTTGGCACAATTGTGGCCCTGTTATAATAGTGGTCATTATTAGCATAACATAGGCATCCTTGGTGTTGTGGTGAGTATCCATGACCTATGTTTGTAATACCTCATATTCAAAGCAGAATCTGTTCACGTGAGGTATTTTTACATGGTGATATTTTATGAAAATGACAAGCTGATATTTGATGATTGTTTTTTTGAAAAATGAAAACTGATATTTCAAAGGTAAACATTGTGTTTTTTCAGAACAGGTTTTCCTTCTGGAAAATTGATTTTGTTTGCCCAAATTGGATAGTGGTTTTTGATAGAAAAATGTGTATTTTCAAAAGTTAATATGCTGAAGAAGACAAAATATTGCAGTTCTAAAACACATTTAGAGTTGATAGCTGAATGGTAATTCAAGCTGAGTTGGGGGAAAAACTGCTGTGGTTATGTCTTTTGTGCCACAGAGCATGTAACAATTTGAATGTTTCTTCATTAGTCAGATGGAAGCATTTAATACTGAGAAACATTTTCCTCACATTTCTTTTGGTAACCTTGTCTGGAATGCTTGGGTGGTCACTATGAATAATTATGCTTAGGGTGGTCATAGTGTAATGTTAACATATGTTGTCTCTATTTTAAAGTGATAACATTTCCTAGTAGCTCAGCAGGACTTTCCTTGAGCAGACGTAGCTCCCAATACAGAAAAGGTTGGAGACCCCTGTTTTAGGGACATATATCAACGCATTTCCCAATAGACGTAGAATGGATAACCTCTTTGATGCATTAGGCCATTGATTTATTGCAGAAATAAGCACACATTTTTGGTGTTTGTTTCTGTAAAGTCGAAGAAAATGCCAACTGTGCCACTTCACCATGGCAGCCCAGCCAGCATTGCATAGTACAGTATAGGAAAAAAGTGATGGATGGAATGCTTGAATTAATCTCAGGCACTGGCAATGACGCAGGCTGCCTCCCAGCCCATCATTATTTTGCACAACTTACCACCTCAGTTTGGACCCACCCATATGCAAATCAGTCTTGACCCTGCTCCAATGGGAACAGTTCATCCCGAACCTGAACTGCCAGTCCTGGTCCTCCTGGAACCAGTGGCGCAGTGGGAGCAAGATAGACATCTGGGGATACCCTTCCAACTTAGAGTGACCCACTAAAGTATACAGAAAAAGGTGGATGGATTGCTTTAATTAATCACTCGGGCCGCAACCCAGTTCATTGTTATTTTGCACACAATGCCACCTCAGTCTGGACCCGGTCAGTGACTGAGATTAATTCAAGTATTCCATCCATCACTTTTTTTTATACTTTAGTGTGTCACCCAAAGTGCAACAGGTATGCCCAGACCTGGTTCCCGTGCACACTGTGCCACTGGAACCAAGCTATACCTGGCTGATGAGTCCTAAGTAGGGCAAAACCGGTTCCAAGATGCTTGTGCTCCGGTTCAGACAGGACCTGGCCTGGCAGTTTGAGCTGAACTGTAGGGTCAAAACTGATTTGCATATGGCTGAGACCAACAACAGCCATTTTTGTCACGGTTAACCATATTAACACTAGTGACTGCACAGGCTGTATGGCAAGAGCAAATGTCTCTCTAAGAATATGGAAATTTCAGGAGAACATATTTTTGCGAGTATTTAAATCCTACTTTAAATGCAGATGTTGCTTCACAAAAAAAAATACCAAGGTAGCCCTGGTCGATCATGGTAGTTCAGGCATGTCAGCAGCTTTTCTGAGGTAAGAGACAAACATTTTGCGGGCCAGTCTTTGGTTTCACATTCAAGAAATATCTCGTACTTGAGGAAATCTATGTCCTCGTGAAGGGGAAAACACAGTATTCGGTGACACCACTCAGTGCTGCTGCAGCCTAGCTGCTTCACAAGTGAACGTGAAGCATGCTTTTTATTACCTAAATACATGTAAGAAGTGTGCAGGGCCCCCAACAAAGCCTGGGGCAAAAAGCCGCTGTTGCCTTCACTTTGTGAGGGTCCTTCAAGAATGTCAAAGTCTGCTCCAGAGTCAGGCTCACGTTGCTGACACATTTCAAGATATATTATGTTGAGTAAATGTAGTTTCAATGTGCACCGATTACAAGCTAATTCTGAACTAATTAAGGATGCATAGAAATCAAGTGTGCATGAACCAATTAAAAATGTACTGGCACCTAGTGCTGAATATTGGAGAAATATCTGTCTCCACAGACCTGAATGTGAAGAATGTTTTGACAGAATGTTGCATTTATGCACTCCTTGTCATCTCTCTCCTCCCTGTATTTGATAATTAAGATCTATTGTTAAGCAATCCTTAACATTTCTTTACTTGTTCCTTGATTAAGGTGTAAAAGAAGATATCCTCATTCAGTTCTTTGGAATGCCATCTATGATCAGTGCTTTCCAAACAATTTGGAACCACAACCAAATTTTTAGAATGACAAACTTTCGGGACCCACCTAGCTTTAACAGACATGAGACGGGTAATTTTTTAATGAAACAGAAGGCATGCTATAAAAATGCTATGAATCACCAAAAGAATATACTCATTATATGTTTATGCGTTCTTCACTAACAGCAATTGTGTTTAAATGTCACAACCTTGACCATGCCCTTTGATCCGTCTTTATCAGACTGTTGCCAAGATATTGATCTCCCCATGAATGTGGCAGATGGCTATATGCACTGGAGCCGTAACATATTTTAGAGTGGGGTGCTGGCCTGTGGCATTCATTTTTATGCTAGAACGAGCCCCAGTGGTGTATTGTGGAATACACAAAGGTTACAGAAATGTTAGCATTAGAAAATAGAATCTAAAAACCTTAGAAATTCAATGAAAAAAACAAAGGTTACAGGGACGTTATAGTTAGGCCCAGATTTCACTCATATAAAACCATGGAAGATCAGCTGTTATAGTTACCTGAGCTAACAATACATTACGCTCTGCAATGCACTGCTTATGACCTCACATATTACATCATTCATGACATGGTCAGTGACATCACTGATGACTTTGAGTGTGAGTCTGTGAGTGAGTATATGAGACTCTGAGTGGGTCTGTGAGTGAGTGCAAGAGTCTCTGAGTGAGTCTGTGAGTGCATGAGTCTCTGAGTGGGTTTGTGAATGAGTGTGTGAGTCTCTCGAGTGGGTCTGGAGGGTGCCTGAGTATCTAAGTGGGTCTGTGAGGGAGTGCATCAGTGTCTGAGTGGGTCAGTGAGTGGGTGTATGAGTTTCTGAGTTGGTTTGTGAGTAAGTGTATGGGTGTCTCAGTGGGTCTGTGAGTGGATGAATGAGTCTCTGAGCAGGTCTGTGAGTGGGTGAATGAGTTTCTGAGTGGGTCTGTAAGTGGGTACATAAGCCTCTCATTGGGTCTGTGAGTGGGTGTATGAGTGCTCAGTGGGTTTGTGAGTGGGTGCATAATTCTCTGAGTGGGTGTGGGAGTGGCTGAGTGCTCTCTGGTTTTCCCTCTTCTGCTGTTTTGCCTTTTCTGCGTGTTTTTCTGCCCTCTGTTTTGCCTTTTCTGCCCTCTGTTTTGCCCTTTCTCCTCTATTTTCTGCTATTCCTTTTGCTTTTTCTGCTTGTTATTCTGCCCTCCTCTGCACAGAGGAAGGGGCCTTGTGTTGCCCATCTCTGGGTCAATTTCAGCCCCGGGGACCCCACCCTCAGAGCACGTCCTTAATTGAATAGGAGAGGGAACTGCACAGCGGCCCTCCCAGCCCGATTACAGCTTCAGGGATCCATCCCCCCAGCATTAACTGAATGAGAGAGGGCGCCCTGGTGGCTCCCTCCCCAGGCTGATTTGGCCACCAGGGACCCCATTCCCCGGGGGCCCCCTCCCTAAGCCAATTCAGGCCCCAGGGCTGGGCCATGTCCCATGGGGGCCCTGGAACTCACCCAGGGTACCCAGTGTGTAGTCCCAGCCAGCCCCTTGCCTTTTGCGGGAACCAGCAGTTCTATTGCTCACAGGGAGCTGCTGCCAATGCAGCTCCCTGTGTTCAAGAGCAATATGTTTCATCCTTTTCCCTGATCTATGTCTGTGGAAAGGGAAACCTCCACTTCCACCGGGCAGAAGCACTTTGACAAATCCCGCCTGCTGGAACCAGAGTGTTTGCTTTTGATTGGCGGAAGCTGTCAGCTTCGGCCAAGCAAAAGCAAACAGCTATGTCCCAGGGGTGGGCACCCCGGGACATAGCAAGAGCGAGGCCCTGAGGGGTGGCATTCCCCAGGGCCATAAGTGGCTCCAAGAGGGGGCCATGCAGTCCCCTCCTTTACTTTTCAGGGCCAGCCCCGGGGAGGTGATGGTTTCCAGGGCTCGGGGTTCTGCCTGGTCCCCCATTACTGTTTCTTTAGCCCCACGGAGGTGGTGGTCCCAGGGGCTTATAGGAAGCCTCAGAAGTGGACCCCGTGTGCTCCCCATTCTTTTATAAAATTCCCTGGGGCCTGGCCCACCCAGGGGGCCATTTCTAAACAAGCGAGGGGAGCCCGTGCCTGTTATTTATTTTGGAATTTTTGCCAGATGCGGGGATCCACTGCAATTTTTGGTAGAAATGACAAAATATATGCATTTCCTTTTAGTGCACGGACTAATTCTTGAGGGTTTAAATTTCTCATACTTTCTAATTTACTACAAAAGATTCCTTTAAAAGGAAGAAGACAGATAAACTAACACACAAACAATGTATTCATCATATCGTGGAAAAAGCTTTTATAGTCAAAAGAAAAATTATTTATTTTAATAATCAATCAGATTAGAAACCTGACACGTTTAATTGAAAAATACAAAATAAATAAGCTGCATAACAAAGATCTGACACAGCTAAACGTTTGCAATGTTTTTGGGGATACTTGGAGACATACAGCCAGCACAGAGCCATACCTTCATCGGGAGACTTACCATTCATATACTAATTGGTTCCTATCTGTCACCAATGAAGGACGTTGTTATGAATTTTGGAAGAAAGTCCTAAGTTTCTATCCTTTAGTTCATCACCCAGGGCACGGAATCACTCTGGTGGGGTCACCAGATGGATTTCCTTTTGCTCATTTTCTGGTTGGGATACTAGAGACGAGCTTCTTTAGCTGCACAAAGCTGTTTTTTGTGAGAGACAGTCAGGACGCCGTAAAAGTGAAAGTAAAATGAGATGCAAATTTTATTTTTACTTCCATAAGTTCTCAGGGGCATGGCTCAGTCCCCTGACCACCAATATTGGTAAAAGAGGTATTGTTGGATAGGGGAGAGTGTCCTCCCCTGAGAGAAGTGATTGGTGCTTTAGCACTAAAATCCCCTCTTAATGGAAGCAGAAAGTGCACTAGCATAAGGATTTGTTTTAGAAAAGGAATAGGTTGGGATAGCCCAGGCCTGGGCCTACCCCTTAAAGAGCACAAAAGTCGCTCCACCATTTTAGGGGAAATTGGGGACTTACCCCTAATCTGTCCCCCCTTAGAACTCATACTAAACACAAACAAAATTAGGTGGGAGTGGCCCAGCCATGCATTGTGTCTTACCTCCACCCATGAAGAGCCGATAGTCTCTTTGCCCCCTCCAGGGGGAGAGGGGTAATGGAATGTGTTTTCCCCTAAATATCCCACTGGGGACCAGAAAGCCCACTAAACATAATGGATATATATTTCTATATATCTATATATATATCTATATATATATATATATATATATATATATATATATCATTGAAAAAACCATTGGTTTTAGGGACGTTATAGTTAGAAATTAGCATTTAAAAACCTTAGAAATTCACTGAAAAAACCATAGGTTTCAGGGACGTTATAGTTAGAAATTAGCATTTAAAAACCTTAGAAATTCACTGAAAAAACCACAGGTTTCAGGGACGTTATAGTTAGTTGGACATTTCACTCGTACAAAACCAGAGAAATTCGGCTGGTATAGTTAGTAGCGCTAACTATAACTCGCGCACACGCAATGCGCTGCTGATGACGTCACATATTACATCACTCATGACATGCTCAGGGACATCACTGATGACATCACTGATGACATCTCAAATGACGTCATGTTTTTTCAGTGAATTTCTAAGGTTTTTAAATGCTAATTTCTAACTATAACGTCCCTGAAACCTATGGTTTTTCAGCGAATTTCTAAGGTTTTTTAAATGCTAATTTCAAACTATAACGTCCCTAAAACCTATGGTTTTTTCAGTGAATTTCTAAGGTTTTTTAAATGCTAATTTCTAACTATAACA
Source organism: Calotriton arnoldi (assembly GCA_963921515.1). Taxonomy (NCBI): domain Eukaryota; kingdom Metazoa; phylum Chordata; class Amphibia; order Caudata; family Salamandridae; genus Calotriton; species Calotriton arnoldi. The sequence continues at coordinate 766,314 of CAWUFW010008397.1, forward strand.
TAGCAGTCGCGTTTGCAAAGTGATGGAGAAAGGTGAGCGTGGCCTCCGAACACCTCTTAGCAATCCCACTGTTTGGGATTTATTGAAGGTAACAAAAGGGGTAGTTAGCCCCCAACGGGGCCAACTACCCCTCCTATTACCTCCAGTAACTCCTGGCGCACTGCTGGTGGGGCGATGAGGTCCTCTTGTGTCCTGAGGTCCGCATTTCATCCTCCGAGCAGCAGTGCACCAGGAGCCGCGTTTGCAGAGAGGTGTAAAAGGGGGCGTGGCCTCGGACCACCTCTCTGCAATCCAGCTCTGTGGTGCTTACTGGAGGTACCTGGTGGGATAGTTGGCCCCCAGGGACCCTCAGTATTCAAGGGGAATTAATTCCCCAACTTACAACGTGCCAGGGGGCGCGTTTGCAGAGTGGTGCAGGGAGGGGGCGGGACCTCCGGCGATATGCTGGCTTTTTTTTATATTTCTTTTTTAGAAGGGGGTCTGTGTGGCCCCCCTTCTTTTACATTTTTGGGGACCCCATCCCCCAGGGCCTGACCCCTTTTTATAAGAAAAAAAAAAACAGGAAGGGGGCCGCATGGCCCTCCTCCCGAGGCCAATTTTGGCCCCGGGGACCCCATCCCCCGGGGCATTACCAGACTTTTATTGTCTTCATTTTTTTAAACATATTAGGAGGGGGGCCACGTGGCCCCCTCCTCAGGCCAATTATGGCCCCGGGGACCCCATCCCCCGGGCCGGACTTTCCATTTTTTTAAATTTATTTATTTGTTTAATTATTGGGGATGGGGGCCACGTGGCCCCCCTCCCGGGCCACTTCTGGCCCTGGGGACCCCATCCCCCGGGGCCTGGACTCTCCGTTGGGTACCTTGGGGGGAGCCCCAATGCCCCTATGGTCCCGCCGGCTCCCCGCCTCCTGCGGGAACCGGCATTGCTTTTGCACAAGGGGAGCTGCTGACATGCAGCTCCCCTTGTGCAAAAGCAATTCTGCTTCTGTTTTTGGAAGCGAGAGCAGGTTTCCAGCTCTCACTTTCCAAAAACCGAAGCAGAGTTTGCTATGACAGAGTGGGAGCCGCACGGCTCCCGCCCTGTCATAGCAAATGGCAATGTCCTGGGGGTGGGCACCCTGGGACATTGCAGAAGCCGGCCCTGGGGGGTGGTGGTCCCCAGGGCCATCAAGGGCTCCTGGAGGGGGGCCACACAGCCCCCCTCCCAAGTATTTAAAGCACTGGGGAGGTGGTGGTCCCCGAGGCTCGGGGGTCCATAACGGAACCCCGCATTTGAATAAACAGTGCCCCAGGGAGGTGGTGGTCCCTGGGGCAGTGTGGGGGGGCTCGAGCCCCCCACACCGATTATTTATTTTAGCCCCGGGGAGGTGGCAGTCCCCAGGGCTTGGGGGGGCCCGCGAGGCCCCCCCACCCTTTTATAAGAAAGCCCCAGGGAGGTGGCGGTCCCTCGGGCTGCGGGGGGGCCGCGTGTCCCCGCGCATAAATTATAAAGCCCCGGGGAGGTGGCGGTCCCCGGGGATGTGGGGGCCCGCTACACAATTCAGAAATGCCCCCGGGACCTAGCCCACCCAGGGGCTTTAAAAAACAAAGCGCGTGAGCCCGTGCTTTGTTTTTTTTTCCATTTTTGACCGGGTTCGCGCATCCAGCGCAACCCGGCCAAATTTTTTTTTAAAATAATGCTTTTTTTGGGCCTGGGGGTCCCTTTGGGACCCCATGAGCAGGCCTGGGGGGTCAGGGTGTTTTTACCCTGCCCCCTTTTCTTGTTTTTAATCTTTTTTTTTTACCTTTTTCCTTCTCCCTCGGTCTGAAGCACAAAATGGCTGCCAACACTTCCTGGTTTGAAGTGTTGGCAGCCAATCAGAGGCAAGCACGTGCTCGGGAGGGCTCAGCCAATCAGATCTCACAATTCTCAAATATCGATATCTATAAATCTTTAAATATCTCAAAAACTACTGAACGAAATTACACCATTTTTTAAAAAGTGTGCTTTCTGGACAAAGAGCTATCTCTCTGCCAAATTTGGTGTAATTCCGTTCAGCAGTTCAGGCTGTAGCCGTGTCTAAAGTTTCCTACGGAAATTAACATGGAGAAAACACGTTTTGGGACCCACCTTTTTCTCGGCCCCCTTTACAAATCACCCCGAAACTTTCAAGACAGGAGCTGACCTCAGTGAACAATTTGTTTTGAAAATTTCGTGAAGATTCGTCAAACGGCGCCAAAGTTATTGGCAAATCAAAAAATGCTTTTCCTATGGAAACTAGGTTCTAACTATAACTACCTACTGGCCGACCGCCAGTAGGTAATATATATATGATCAAGATCGCGGAGGCGATCGAAACGCATCTGGGGCAGACACATGTCTGTCACACTTGGTGGTCAATAAAGGAAACCATGCACTTTTGAACCCGTGTCATTGGCTTTTTGACTGGAGTAAATTGGAGGTCCGTACCTGTGCTGTGACCCTTACATAGGGTCGGGACGTTAATTTGGATATATATATATATATATATATATATATATATACATATATATATACATATATATATATATATTGTACATCAAAGGCCTGAAAGCAGCAAGGGCGCACTCAACAGTGGATGTAAACCTCGCGGTTTAATTTTCAAAAGGGGAAGCCAGCTTCTTCACTCCGGTTCTGTTACTCCATATCGCCTGACGCGTTTCAAGGTTTGCACCTCTTAATCATAGGCAGCTTGGATTGTGGCTGTTCAGAAGGCTCTGATTTACTGCATACATTTATACTGCCCCCAGTGGGTCACGCTCAGTGCGTATCATCATTCATGCAGGCTGGGACTTGTAGTCCTAAGAGCTGTAATTATCCTTAGTAGGTTCTGAAACAGTCATGTTTTTACAGCAATTATTTTCCCTGATGGGCCTCCGGATGGAGTGCTGGTAACATTAATCCCATCCACTGTGCTGCAATGGGCACACAGGTTACCCCCAGCAGCCTCTCCTTTCAATGTTTGGGATGGTGCAGCTCCTCCACGGCAGGGCAGCCGTGTGAATTAATTGTACATCAAAGGCCCGAAAGCAGCAAGGGCGCACTCGACAGTGGATGTAAACCTCGTGGTTTAATTTTCAAAAGGGGAAGCCAGCTTCTTCACTCCGGTTCTGTTACTCCATATCGCCTGACACGTTTCAAGGTTTGCACCTCTTAATCATAGGCAGCTTGGATTGCGGCTGTTCAGAAGGCTCTGATTGACTGCATACATTTATACTGCCCCCAGTGGGTCACGCTCAGTGCGTATCATCATTCATGCAGGCTGAAACTTGTAGTCCTAAGAGCTGTAATTATCCTTAGTAGGTTCTGAAACGCAGACTCTGAGCTACTCGGCGCAGTTCCAGTTTGTTTGTCCTATGAATAAGGAGCTTTGCCAGCCCCGAAACGCGTCAGGAGAGAGACATTTCCAGAGTGTTACTGCCGGTTTTATTCAATAAATGGTGTTTTCTACCACTCTGCTGCTGTGTTTGTCCTCGCAACAGGGCAAGTTTGAATGGGATTAATTACGGCTGTCCGGCCGTAGAGGACGAACCACCGCCAGACTGTGGCAGGGGCCAGAAGGTTTGGAGTTGTTTTGAAACCTTCGGGCACAGCGGAGGTGTCAATTACCGGCTACTGACATTCGGAGGCCCACTGGGGTCATTTATTTTTAACTAAAAGACTGGAATCTCTGTGCTGATCCCACTTGGGAAGTATTGTATGCCCACGGACTGAAAAGACCACAGGTACCAGCATGCCTGCAATCGTGATTCACTTGACAAGCCCACCTGGGAATATTTAAATGAGCATGCAGGGTGCCTGACTGAGCTACTCGGCGCAGTTCCAGTTTGTTTGTCCTATGAATAAGGAGCTTTGCCAGCCCCGAAACGGATCAGGAGAGAGACATTTCCAGAGTGTTATTGCCGGTTTTATTCAATAAATGGTGTTTTCTACAACTCTGCTGCTGTGTTTGTCCTCGCAACAGGGCAAGTTTGGATGGGATTAATTACGGCTGTCCGGCCGTAGAGGACGAACCACCGCCAGACTGTGGCAGGGGCCAGAAGGTTTGGAGTTGTTTTGAAACCTTCGGGCGCAGCAGAGGTGTCAATTACCGGCTACTGACATTCGGAGGCCCACTGGGGTCATTTATTTTTAACTAAAAGACTGGAATCTCTGTGCTGATCCCACTTGGGAAGTATTGTATGCCCACGGACTGAAAAGACCACAGGTACCAGCATGCCTGCAATTGTTATTCACTTGACAAGCCCACCTGGGAATATTTAAATGAGCATGCAGGGTGCCTGACTGAGCTACTCGCCGCAGTTCCAGTTTGTTTGTCCTATGAATAAGGAGCTTTGCCAGCCCCGAAACGCGTCAGGAGAGAGACATTTCCAGAGTGTTACTGCCGGTTTTATTCAATAAATGGTGTTTTCTACCACTCTGCTGCTGTGTTTGTCCTCGCAACAGGGCAAGTTTGGATGGGATTAATTACGTCTGTCCGGCCGTAGAGGACGAACCACCGCCAGACTGTGGCAGGGGCCAGAAGGTTTGGAGTTGTTTTGAAACCTTCGGGCGCAGCGGAGGTGTCAATTACCGGCTACTGACATTCGGAGGCCCACTGGGGTCATTTATTTTTAACTAAAAGACTGGAATCTCTGTGCTGATCCCACTTGGGAAGTATTGTATGCCCACGGACTGAAAAGACCACAGGTACCGGCATGCCTGCAATCGTGATTCACTTGACAAGCCCACCTGGGAATATTTAAATGAGCATGCAGGGAGCCTGACTGAGCTACTCGGTGCAGTTCCAGTTTGTTTGTCCTATGAATAAGGAGCTTTGCCAGCCCCGAAACGCGTCAGGAGAGAGACATTTCCAGAGTGTTACTGCCGGTTTTATTCAATAAATGGTGTTTTCTACCACTCTGCTGCTGTGTTTGTCCTCGCAACAGGGCAAGTTTGGATGGGATATATATATATATATATATATACATATATATATATATATATATATATATATATATATATATATATATATATTGTATAATATATGTATATATTGTTTTTTAACAACAAAAGAAATACATGCTGTTGGTCAGCCCACTATGGCATGGGCATTACCCCACTTGGAAAGGTCCTACAGTCCCTCTGCCACACAGGGGGCAGAAAGCCAATTAGACACAATGGATTATTAAAAAAACAAATACAGGGTGGGGACTGCTTCCAGGAATCAGGCCTTACCTCTAGGGTCCAAAAGTCTTTCTTCCAACGGTTGCATGATGGGGGTTTTCCTTCAAAATGCCCCTCTAGGTGTGGAGAGTCTGCTCAGTCATCTGGCTGCACCCCAACCCCTTAAGATTCAATGGAATATCAGGGACCCCTTGACCAGGGCTAGGGGTCAGGTTATTTCTACCCTGCCTTTTTCCTTTTTTTAATCCTTTTTTCTTGGACTCGGCTGAAGCAAAGTCCCAAGATGGCTGCTAACACTTCCTGCTTGAAGTGTTGGCAGCCAATTAGATCTCAGCACGAGATCGGGAGGGTTTGTGGAGCCTTCGGGTCCCTAGATATACAAATTTACTTTTCTTTTAATAACTCTAAATCTACTGAATGGTTTTACACCAAATAAAATAAACACTCTCTCTGGACCAAGAGCTAGCATTCTGCAAAGTTTGGTGCAATTTTGTCCCAACTATTCATGCTGCAGTCTTGTTCAAAATACCTATGGGAATGAACATAGGAAATGCACTTGGTCCCCCCCTTTTCTTGGCCCCCGCTTGACTGATCGCCCCGAAACTTTCCATGCACAACTAAAATCACTGATACAATTGTTTTGGAAAAGTTCATGAAGGCTCGTGCAAAATCGAGAAAGAATGTGGGAGAAGGATCTATTAGAATGATTACAAATTAGAGCAGATTTTTAAGAAAAACTGGAATAGCCTAAGAACTGACAATGTAATCTGAGAGGTTATTACACTGAATCCCCAGATTACGTATAGATGAAGTCCTTCTAGAAAGGACCATTTAGTACACAGCCATTATAGGACTATTCCCATTAGGAAAGACCCTGTTTCAGGGGTTTTTCCTTGTCTTAGATGTAAAGCCTGCAAGTATAGTAATAAAGTCTGCGACTATAGAATACAAGGGTGAGGAACCAATGAAACTAGGAAGATCAACAAATTACTGAATTGCAATTCAGAATTCACTGTCTACTGTCTAGAGTGCCCCTGTCCAAAACGATATATAGAAAGTACCATACATCTAGCTAAAAAGAGGGTACTCGAACACATGCGAGCGATTGGCAATAAAGATCAGAGTTACCTTGTGGCTCATCACTTTGAATTGACACATAAAAGCAATCAACATCTGCTCAGGTTCTTTTGCATTGACCAAGCACAGAAAGACAAGAGAGGAGACAGGACAAAGAAATTGCATATTCTTGAGTCCAAATATATAATAGAGCTACAAACTAAAGCCCCATATGGGCTGAATAACGAAGAAGAAATGTGGGTACATATAGGGCAATGAGTGTATGTCACCCTATTACAGAGTTCATTTATTCCTTCTTTGAACATGAATCCCAGGAACTGATCTGATCCTCCTCATACTATATAGGATATATAAGCAATTTTTCTGGTCTCTGAGCAATGTAATAATATTATTTGATTCTTCCGTAGATTAACTTTTTTCCTTTCAAAATATTGATGAGGCACTGTGATCAGAGCATATGATGCATGTGATTCATTGTCCATTCAAGGCAAGATAGCGAATGGGGGACTAGGACTGAGTCACTCATTGGAGAGAGATAGAGAGACTCCAGGGGAGGAATTAAATGAAAATGTATAAATCATGTTTATTTGATGCAGGGGAGTCATGAATTCTAATTGATACGTTATTATATATTCACACTATTTGTCAACTTGCATGAAAGTGAACACATATTCCATCATGAAAATAATTTTTCCTTACTTTCTTACACTCCCTTGTGTCTATGTATTTATTTTTATTTTCCATCAATACCCCCAAATTTGCAGTATCATGCGTCATATATTTATATGTCAAAACCTACGGAATTCAGTGAAACCGCATTAATTTGTTTGAGATTTAAATATGATGTTACAAGATGGCCGCTGAATTCATAGTACATTTACAAGACTTTTTGTCCCTTCATCTGTTTCTATGAAAATCACTTTACATTTGACGTATGCTTTCACAATTTAAAATGTAGATGAACTTTGATCATACTGACATTGAAAAAGGATTTGTGCTGAAACGCTTCTGTCAGTGCTTATGACTTGCAAGTAAACATCTTGCTGCAATCTTACCTGTGAGTGCACTCATTACTGGCAATGCGACTGTGGTTGCTGGAGTTAACTGATAAATATAGAAGCAGGCATATATGTGTATATATATATATATATGAAAAGCAAAATCCCACGGTAAGACCTCGCCGGGTCAAACAAAAGGGCACAGACTCCAGTTGTGGTGCTGACGATGATAGTTTATTTCACAAGCATGGCAAGAAGACGCGTTTCGACCGCAAGCCTGCGGTCTTGTTCATATGACGCGCTGTGGTGAATGACAAGCTATATATATACATGTCTAGGACTAGTCAGTAACTTTTTCATTTTCATGGGAAGTAAGGCAACGGTGACATGGCTAACATAAGTGCTGCAAAATCAACAAGTCATTCATGATGGATGACAATACGGGCGACCGCAAAGCAGAGCAGTGACAGACATAATTGAAAGACTGCTAGTAAGTGATAATGGCCCAACTTAAAAATAGTATAATATAACAAAACATTTCATGTAGGCACAAATGAACAATACACATCATGCTAGTGTAGCGCAGGTATAGACAGTTGGAATTGAAAGGCACGGAAGTGTCCTTGTGTTAAGAATGTCTCGGATGTGTACGTAGAAGACCTATGATGATGTGCTGATGCCCCCTGGTGTACGGATATAGAATAGGCTTGTCCCAGTGGCATGGGCTCTAATGGTGCCTGACTGCAAAGACGGACTGGAAAATCCTATCGTCTCGCACGGTGAACTACCCGGGAAGGATATGACCATAAATAGTGAGGCAAAGCATCCGCAGGGGAGTGGATCTACTCATGTGGGTACTGCTGGGCTTGTCTGGAAGGTCAGTCTGGAATTGACGTTGCCGGGGGTTTAGCAGTGGAGAAGGGTTGTGAGCGCAAACTCTCGCATTCCCCTGAATGGGCTGCAGTGCAAGTGGCGCGGTGATAAAAAGAACGAGTCAGCATAGGTAGCCAGCGCAGGAAAGCGGTGGTGAAATGTCCGAATAAAAGTTACATTAAGGTCCTAGATCTATCGCATGACATGAGGGAGTGAGGGAAGGTGCGCTGGGCGTGTAAGTGAAATATATATATATATATATATATATATATATATATATATATATTCACTGAAAAAACCATAGGTTTCAGGGACGTTATAGTTAGAAATTAGCATTAAAAAAACCTTAGAAATTCACTGAAAAAACCATAGGTTTCAGGGGCGTTATAGTTAGTTGGACATTTCACTCGTACAAAAACCGTGAAATTCCCCCGTTATAGTTAGTTCAGCTAACTATAACTTGCGCCCCCGCAATGCACTGCTGATGACGTCACATATTACATCACTCATGACATGGTCAGTGACATCACTGATGACATCACTGGTGACATCTCAAATGACATCACTGATGACATCATCCAGTGACTGGGTGTTTCTTTAAAGTTTAAATATGTTTAATATATATAGGGAAAGGCGTATTGAAGAATGAGCGGTTGTATAAGTGTCTGAATGGATGATTTAGTAGGTGCGTGACTGACTATAAGTGAGTGATTAAACGTATCTTACTGAATGCATGGGTTAGTGACTAAACTGTGTGAATGTCTGTATCCATCTGTCTGTTGGTGTGTAAGCGGCTGCATGGGTTTGTGAATAGCTACATGAGTGTCTACATGGGTTATTGATTGGTTGTCTGAGTATCTGTATGGGTGCCTGAGTGTTTGTATGGGTGCCTGCGTGTGGGTGGGGTGTGTGTGACTCTGTGCATAGATGTGTGAGTGGGTGATTTACTGGGTGCATGGTTTCAAGAGTGCATCTGTGAAGGGCTGTATGGGTGGGTGAGTGTGAGTATAGGTGTGTTGGTGAGTGAATGTATATCTCAGTGGTACATGTGTGAGTAACTACATATGTGAAAGGCAGTATATATGTGTGTTGGAGTATTTAAATGGCTATAAGTGAGAGTGTGTGATTGTGATAGTGTCTGTATGGATGAGTGTGTGCTTGTATCAGTGACTTTATAAGAGCGTAAGAATGTGCTAGTATTTGTATGAGTAAGTGAGCTGGTGTGTGTATAACTGTGTAGGTGAGTAAATGGGAGTGTGATTAATTATTTGCATGACTGACTAGGTGTGTGAGTACCTCTATGGATGAGTGGCGGTGTGTGAGTGTCTATATAGGTGTATGAGTGCATATGATAGTCCTGTACTGAGTGACCGTAAGTATGAGTGACTGTACGGGTGAGTGAGTGGATGTGTGTGTAGACCTAAGAATCAGTAAGTGGGTCTGTAGTTATTGGTGTTGGAGTGTCTATGGTTTTGAGAATGGCAGTCTGTAATTTAGAGTGGGTGTATCAAAGGTTATATTAGGGTGTGAGAAGATGCATGAAATTATCACATGGATGATGTCTTCAGTGATGTCATCAGTGATGTCATTTGAGATGTCATCAGTGATGTCATCAGTGATGTCACTGACCATGTTATGAGTGATGTAATATGTGACGTCATCAGCAGTGCATTGCGGGGCACAAGTTATAGTTAGCTGAACTAACTATAACGGGGAATTTCACGGTTTTGTACGAGTGAAATGTCCAACTAACTATAACGCCCCTGAAACCTATGGTTTTTTCAGTGAATTTCTAAGGTTTTTTTAATGCTAATTTCTAACTATAACGTCCCTGAAACCTATGGTTTTTTCAGTGAATTTCAAAGGTTTTTTAAATGCTAATTTCTAACTATAACGTGCCTGAAACCTATGGTTTTTAAGTGAATTTCAAAGGTTTTTAAATGCTAGTCTCTAACTATGCCTACAGAGGTAGGACATGTGAAGAAAGAAGAAAAACGCACAGAAAGAAGCAAAAGAAATGCAGAAAGAAGCAACAGAAGTCCACAAAGACGAAGATGCAAGACATGTGCAGAAAGAACCAACAGAGGAGCAGAAAGAGGCCTTGTTGCAAAATCATCCTGTGCCCACAACTTTTTCAGACGGGTACTGGTGGTAACTGACTCTGACTAACAAGGCCTAGAGCCAGTGCTATGCTAAAAGACACTTAGAATACAGTGAAAACACCTACATACACTAGGGAACACTATGCATTGGGGTACCCCTGTGATTAGCAAGACCTCCTCTGTAAGGCCCTAGTACATAATAGGGCAGGGGGATTAAAACTACCTCTTAAAATGCGCTACGGGGTGCGTTTGCACAGTGGTGAAGGGAGGGGGGGGCCTGAGGTGACATGTGTGCAAACACGCCCTGTGGCGCGTTTTAATTTGGGGAATTAATTCCTCTTCAATCCTGAGGGTCCCTGGGGTCCAACTAGCCCACCACGTACCTCCAGTAAGCGCCACAGGGCTGCATTGCAGAGAGGTGGCCCAGGCCATGCCCCTTTTTACACCACTCTGCAACGCAGCTCTGTGGCTAGTTGGACCCCAGGGACCCTCAGGATTGAAGAGGAATTAATTCCCCAACTTAAAACGTGCCACAGGGCGTGTTTGCACACATGTCACCTCACGCCCCGCCCCATCCCTTCACCACTGTGCAAACGCGCCCCGTGGCGCGTTTTAAGTTGGGTGATAAAGTCCCCTTGAATCCTGAGGGTCCCTGGGGTCCAACTAGCCCACCAGGTACCTCCAGTAAGCGCCACAGAGCTGCGTTGCAGAGAGGTGTAAAAAAGGGGCGTGGCCTCTGAACACCTCTCTGCAACACAGCTCCCTGGCGCATACTGGAGGTTCCTAGGGGCTAGTTGGCCCCCAGGGACCCCCAGTATTCAAGGGGAATTAGTTCCCCATCTTACAACGCGCCGGGGGGCGCGTTTGCAGAGTGCTGCAGGGAGGGGGCGGAATCTCCGGCGCGATGCCGGTCTTTTTTAAAAAAAAAATGTTAAGAAGGGGAGCTGTGTGGCCCCCCTACCTTTCCTATTTTATTGGCCCTGGGGACCCCATCCCCCAGGGCCTCACCCCTATTTTTTTTTTTTAAAAATAAAAAAAATTGAAGGGGGCTCCCGAGGCCATATGCAGCCCCGGGGACCCCATCCCCTGGGGCATGGCCAGTGTTTTATTTTTTAAATTAAATTATTGGAGGGGGCTGCGTGGCCCCCCTCCTCAGGCCATTTATGACCCCGGGGACCCCATCCCCCGGGGCCGGCCTTTCCGTGTTTTTTTTTTTATAATGGGGGAGGTGGGCCGCGTGGCCCCCCTCCCGGGCCACTCATGGTCCCGGGGACCCCATCCCCCGGGCCTGGCCTCTCGTTGGGGACCGTGGGGGGGTCCCCAATTCCCCCATGGTCCCGCCGGCTCCCCGCCTCCTGCGGGAGCCAGCATTGCTTTTCCACACGGAGAGCTGCTGACATGCAGCTCCCCGTGTGGAAAAGCAATGTGGTTTGATTTTTGAAAGCGAGAGCTCTCGCTTTCAAAACCCAAACCACAGTTTGCAATGACAGGGCGGGAGCCGCGAGGCTCCCGCCCTGTCATTGCAAACAGCAGTGTCCCGGGGTGGGCACCCCGGGACACTGCAGGAGCCGGCCCTGGGGGTGGTGGTCCCCAGGGCCATCACAGGCTCCAGGAGGGGCCGCGCGGCCCCTCCCAACATTTTCAAAGCCCCGGGGAGGTGGTGGTCCCCGGGCTCTGGGAGTCCGTTACGGACCCCCATATTTAAATATTTAGTGCCCCGTGGAGGTGGTGGTCCCCGGGGCATGTGGGGGGGCTCGAGCACTCCCACACAGGTTTATTTCTTTAAAAAAAAAAACAAGCCCCGGGGGTGGCGGTCCCCGGGGCTGCGAGGGGGCTGTGTGCCCCCGCAAATATTTCAGACAAGCCCTGGGGGGTGGCAGTCCCTGGGGCTGCGGGGGCCCCCCTGGGACCCCGCAATTATGTTAAACATGCCCCCGGGACCTGGCCCACCTGGGGGCTAGATAATTTTTTTTTTCGCGGCTGGATCCGCGGATCCGGCGCGCATTTTGCCGATTTTTTTTTTTTTTTTTAAATGCTTTTTTTGGGACCCCCTGAGCAGGCCTAGGGGTTCAGGGTGTTTCTACCCTGCCCCCTTTTCTTGTTTTGCGCCTTAGTTTTTCTGTTTTCTTGTGCCTCGGTTCTACCGAGGCACAAGATGGCTGCCAACACTTCCTGGTTTGGAGTGTTGACAGCCAATTAGCATGAAGCTCGTGGTCGGGAGGGTCCGCGGATCCTCAGTGCCTCTAAATATCGAAACTTTTATTTTTGATTTTCTCAGCAACTACTGAACGGATTTACACCATTTTTAAAAAGGTCGCTTTCTGAGCCAAGCAGTACCTTTTTGCCAAATTTGGGGTAAATCCGTTCAGTAGTTTCGGCTGTAGCCTTGCATAAAGTTTCCTATGGGAAATTGATTTTTTGACTCTAATTTTTCAATTTCTCTGGAATTACTGAACGGATTTACACCATTTAAAAAAAAGGGCGCTTTGTGAACCAAGCACTACCTTTTTGCAAATTTGGTGTAATTCCGTTCAGCAGTTCGGGCTGTAGCCGTGGCTAAAGTTTCCTATGGGAATTAACATGGAGAAAACACGTTTTGGGACCCCCCCTTTTTTCTCGGCCCCCGCTTGCCGAATCACCCGAAACTTTCATGATAGGAGCTGACCGGAGCGGGCCATAAGTTTTGAAAATTTTGCGAAGATTCGTCAACCAGCGCCAAAGTTATTGGGAAAAGAATGTTACAAATTTCCTATGGATAATAGGTCCTAACTATAACTACCTACTGGCGACCGCCAGTAGGTAATATATATATATATATATATATATATATTATCTACTAGCGGTCGCCAGTAGATAGTTATAGTTACAACCTATTATCCATAGGAAATCCGCGACATTCTATTTGAAATAACTCTCTTGCCGGTTGACGTATCTTGCGAAATTTTCAAACTTTGTGGCCCGCTCCGGTCCGCTCCTACCCTGAAAGTCTCGGGGATTCGTCAAGCGGGGCCGAGAAAAAGGGGGTCCCAAAACGCGTTTTCCCCATGCATTTTTCCATAGGAAACTTTAGACACGGCTACAGCTCGAACTGCTGAACGGAATTACACCAAATTTGGCAAAGAGGTAGTTCTTGGTTCAGAAAGAACCCTTTTGTTAAATGGTGTAAATCTGTTCAGTAGTTGCTGAGAAAATGAAAAGTAAAAGATAGTGATATCTATGGGCACGGAGGATTCAGCGCACCTCAGCGCACCCTGCGCGCACAGTCCCGATCACGAGCTGAATGTTAATTGGCTGTCAGCTGGCTGTCAACATTCCGATTCAGGAAATGTTGGCAGCCATTTTGTCCCTCGGTAGAACCGAGGGACAGAAACAAGTGCGCAAAGCGCACAAAGGGGGCAGGGTAGAAACACCCTGACCCTCTAGGTTTGCTCAGGGGGTCCCACAAGGACCCCCTGGGCAAAAAAAAAAAATTTTTTTAAATCGGCAGGATGCGCTCAGGGTGCGCGAATCCTGCTGAAAAAAAAATCGAAGCGCGGTCTCCGCGCTCGATGTTAGTGGCCCCCGGGTGGCCCAAGTCCCGGGGGCATGGTGGGGGGGATAATTTAATGTGTGGGGGCCTCAAAGGGCCCCCAAGCCCTGGGGACCGCCACCCCCGGGGCTTTTTAAAAATGGTGCGGGAGGGCTCTGAGCCCTCCCGCAGCCCCGGGACCACCACCTCCCGGGGCTTTTTTAAATTAATTTAACAACCTGTGTGGGGGGCTCTAGCCCCCCACACGCCCCGGGACCGCCACCTCCCGGGGCACTAACAAATTAAAATGGGGGTCCGTTTTGGACCCCGAAGCCCGGGGACCACCACCTCCCGGGGCTGTGCTGATGTAGGGAGGGGGCCGCGCGGCCCCCTCCTGGAGCCCTTGATGGCCCTGGGGACCGCCACCCCCAGGGCCGGCTCCTGCAGTGTCCCGGGTGCCTACCCCGGGACACTGTAGTTTGCTATGGCAGGACGGGAGCCTCGCGGCTCCCGTCCTGCCATAGCAAACTGCTTTGGATATTGGAAGAGAGAGCAGGGAAACCTGCTCTCTCTTCCAATATCCAAGCACATTGCTTTCCACATGGGGAGCAGCATGTCAGCTGCTCCCATGTGGAAAGCAATGCCGGCTCCCAAGGGACGTGGGGAGCCGGCGGGACTGTGGGGAGATTGGGGACCCCCAACAGTCCCCAACGGAGAGGGCCAGCCCCGGGGATGGGGTCCCGGGGCAAGTAGTGGCCCAGGAGGGAGCCACGCGGCCCCCTCCCCAAAAGAAAAAGAAAAAAAATGGAAAGGCCGGCCCCGGGGGATGGGGTCCCCGGGGCCTTAAATGGCCAGAGGAGGGGGCCACGCAGCCCCCTCCAAAGAGTAAAAATAAAAGGCCATGCCCCGGGGATGGGGTCCCCGGGGCCAATACAGGCCCAGGAAGGGGGCCACGCGGCCCCCTTCCCGTTTTTTTTTAATTAAAAATTTAAAAAAGGGGTAAGGCCCTGGGGGATGGGGTGCCAACAGTATTATACATCCCTAAGCCATTGAGCATCCTCATTCTCCTGGCAAATGAGAGAATAGGTGTTTTCCTTTAGTCACAGTTTTGAAGAATGGGCTGGCAGAGAGGGAGGTATATCCCAATTTCTTCTCACTTGCCATGGTGAATGGCTGCACCATTCTGGATCCGTGTAAGCCTACTAAACCTTGGCATTTCTGCTATCTAGAGACCCAAGGGAATCCAGGGGCATTTTATGGATTATGTGGATCCCAGCACATTGTTTTTATCCAGAATGGACTGAAAATGTCAGAGTATGTGCAAGAAAACCAGGGCCTTCTAGCTAATGGGCAAAGTCTTTCCACTTTGTGTTCCCTCACTTCTCTTTTGATTACAACATTGCCTCCCATGTGTGGGTGGACCTAACACATGTCAGTGGAACAGACCAAAACTGTAACCATGACATCACTGACAACAAAGATACTTCACACATTCCAACTTTTGTCTGTTTGCTGTCACAGGCAAAAGGGCTAGCCACATAAGTGGGTACAGTTTTTATCAGAGAAGTATGGGCGCACTGGAAGGGGGAATTGTGCTCGCTGGGGATTCCATAACTTTCCTGCAGAGAAATGCATGATTTTATCAAGTCTGAGTTTGCAGGGCTTACTGGGTAAGAAGATATTGTGCAGTTCACACAAGACACAGTATCATGGATTCCCCTGGGTGTGTATCTAGTGTTCAGAAATTACTAGATCTGGTAAGTTTCTATGGGTGGCAGCTGAGCCCCGGCCCAAATACCATAGCTGCACACCACCAAACTTGGTCAATTTTCAATGGAAAACTTGATGCTTCCAATTTGCATGCAAAAGCTTTCTCTATCATGGAAATAGACCCAACCACACTAGTGGGATACTATTCATATTTGTAGAAGTGTGGTAACGTGGGGTGCAGGAAATGGGGTCTGTAGCTGGCAGAGGTTTGCACCCTGTCCAAGAAGGGGCCACCATTCTAGTCAGGGTAAGCTAGATACACACTAAAAGATAGCCTGAGCTCACCCTCTGGTAGCTTGGCACAGAGCAGTCAGGTTTATCTAAAGAGGCCATGTGTAAAGTAATTGTGCAACACACACACACAAACAGTAACCAATGAAAACAGCACAAAAATATTCCACACATGGTTAGAAAAAAAGATAATGTTTTTTTGAGTAAAACAAGATCAAAACAATAAAAATCCAATAAGTAGAACCGGAGTTATGAATTTTTAAAGAATAAAAAGAGTTATAGAGCTTAGAAGCAATATGTGGAAGTGGTAAGCACCACTGGGGATTATCTGGTCATGCTGGACAGGGGCAACATCAATAGTTTGGGCTCACCACGATGAAACACAGACCGCTACAGGACCCACGCAGGTCCTGGTGAACAAAGCACCTTATCCTGGTCGTGAAGGCGAGATGTGGCGTGCAGGCAAGTAATGCATCAAGCGATGCAATGGGTTCCGCTCCTGCCACAGGGACAATGCGTTGATTTCAGCTCACACAGTCAGCTGATGCGTCGGTGCCTCTGAAGCAAGTATCTGGGTCCACTTCCAGTGAACCAGGCATAAGATCAGGGGTAGAGGCTTTGATTTCCATGAGTCTCAACAACAGGAGGCAAGCCAACAAGCCCTTGGAGAACACTTTGGGTTCAAGTGATAGGGTCCAGTCCTTTCCTTGGCAAGGCAGAGGTCAGCAAGTAGCAGGCAACAGGCAGTACAGCAGAGCAAAAAAGCAGTTCTTCCAGAGCAGCAGTCCAGCAGAGTGCCCTGTCTTGGTAGGGTCAGACACCCAGTACTTATGCCCAGTTGCACCTTTGAACATAACATAACATGTGTATTTGTAAAGCGCACGTTCACCCCAACCGGGGTATCTTAGCGCTGAATAACAGATGGATTGACTCCAAAGAAGGGTCTTTGAAGTGCACACAGGTCCTTTCTTTCCAGCCCTGGCTCCAGATCAGTAGGGAGTATTCAGCCCCTTGTATGGATAACAGGACACTGCCTATTCAGGTGTCAGTGTCAGCTCCCCGTCCATTCCTGCTCAGGAAGAGCCATCAGAATGCAGATGAGTATGCAGAAATACCTAACCTTCCTATGTTTGTGGCTGTCTAGATGGAATGCACAAAGTGTAGCTGTTACCCAACCCAGGGTTCTATTGTAGACAGGCTGCAGACACACAAAGCAGTAAGAGCAGAGAAATGTCCATTTTCTATGCCACTGAAATCAAGCTAGGCTGGCTGATGAGGGATGTTACCACAAAACCGGTCCCAGGATGCTTGTTTCCAGTTCAGGGAAGACCTGGCTTGGCAGTTCGGGCTGGACTGTTCCCATGAGGCACAGGGTCAAGACTGATTTGCATATAGCTAGGTCTGAACTGAGGTGGCGAAGTGAGCTATAGAACGATGATGGATTCAACCTAGATCTGTGACTGGGGGTGAGTGTCTGAAAAGTTTCAGCGATCCGTCCATCATCTCCTTGTGCTTGCTTTGTTTGCCCTAAGTTGGCAGGGTATGCCCAGACGTGGGTCCCTTGCTCACTTTGCCACTGGATTCAAGCTAGACTGGCTGATGAGGGGTGTTACCCCCAAACCGGTCCCAGGATGCTTGTTTCCGGTTCAGGGAAGACCTGGCTTGGTAGTTCGGGCTGGACTGTTACCCATGAGGCACAGGGTCAAGACTGATTTTCATATAGCTGGGTCTGAACTGAGGTGGCGAAGTGAGCTAAAGAACGATGATGGATTCAACACAGATCTGTGACTGGGGGTGAGTGTCTGAAAAGTTTCAGCGATATGTCCATCATCTCCTTCTGTTTCCTTTGTTCACCCTAAGGTGGCAGGGTATGCCCAGACGTGGGTCCCCTGCTCACATTGCCACTGGATTCAGGCTAGCCTGGCTATTGAGGGGTGTTACCCGAAACCGGTCCCAGGATGCTAGTTTCGGTTCAGGGAAGACCTGGCTTGGCTGTTCGGGCTGGACTGTTCCCATGAGGCAAAGGGTCAAGATGATTTGCATATAGCTGAGTGTGAACTGAGGTGGCTAAGTGAGCTAAAGAACGATGATGGATTCAACACAGTCTGTGACTGGGGGTGAGTGTCTGAAAAGTTTCAGCACTCCGTCCATCATCTCCTTGTGTTTGCTATATAGAAACATACCATAACCATATTTACAGTATCTACATATCTCGTCCACTCTGCTTCATCTCTTCATTTCTTTATTTATTTTTGATCTTAAAAACGTGCACCAATGGTAACAGAGATAACTTAGGGTCAGATGTGCTAAATGTTTTAACAGTTGCAACTCTTTAATTTGTAAATCAATGGTTTGCTGCTGTTAAAAGAAACAATTTTTTTATTCACTTAATCCATTTACTGATTTTTTAATCTGTAAATGGGTTTAGAAATGGATTACGAATCGCAATTGGAAGGGGCATGTTGTTGGCGTCTTTTGCAATTTGTGATTGGTATGCTTGTGTATCAGTGATATGTGACCCTAATTTTGTTCACAAACCATTGACCAGCTACCAGCACCTCAAAGGAGGTGGTAACTGATTTGGAAAGGGAAAGGGGTCTTCCCTTTGGGAACTGGGGTGGCAGCCTTAGGAAAAGTAGGCTGTGGTCCAGGGGTTCAATGCCTACTCCACCTGAAGATTTCAAAAACTCATTTTCTTGTTTAAAAGCAGCACTGGTTCCTTTAAGTTTAACATTTTGGAATGCAGTTACAGGCATGTGGTCTGCTAGCCATTGCAGACTCCCATCCCTGTTATTGTAGCCAATCACAGGGGGTCATAAATTGTGTACTGCATGAGGATTGCTAATTAGCTTAGTCATTTTCCAACCCTCTCTATTAGTACATAGGTTGGTTCTCAACATCCGATTACAGTCACAAAAAGTTGGTGTGCAATTTGCAACCTTTCTCTGTACATCAAATGATCATACATCCGGCCCTTGGTTTCCTTAGTTCTCTAGGTCCAAGCTGTTGCAGCACATTGTGTTGGCCTCAGACTTAGGCTGCTCTTTTCTCCTCGGTGACCCAGGATGTAAGTAGGCATGTTTTACAATCCTTCCATCATTTCAATATTTTGGAGCTCTTCGGGGACCAACTTTTATTCTGGTGGTTATGTTTAAGACCTAATCAGGCAACCTTTCCCCCCAAACCCCTTGGCCTTTTGAAACCTAGTCCTGAAATCCTTCCTCTAGCTCCAAATAAAGGTAAGAACAATATTCATAACTCTCTGTCTAGTGTCTAAACCAGAATCGGAGTGGGACAGAATATAAGCCTGGGCACCAAAATAAAAGTGGCCTCCATTAGCAAATCAAATAGCTAAAAAACATGGCCCGCGTTTGCAAATCAAGGCCATTTTGAACTTGTAAAGACAAGCTTTATGATGTTTTTTCAAGGAATGGGAAACTGCATGCATTTGTCCTTGCTGCAGGCAATATTTGTGGTAAAATCAGAGAAACACTGGCCCACCGGACCATGTACAGGACCACAAACAGCCAAAAAAAACAATCCCTGCTCTGACCTGATAAACCACCATTCTGGCACTGACCAATTGCCCTATGGAACAGAAAGACCCTGAACTAAGGTGCACCACGCGTAAATCACCAAATTACCTCACAAAACCTTTGGTCACATACCTACCAACCAAAAAGTCACAGATCTGACACATGAATTTCCTGACTATCCACCTGGCTAGAAGTTTATCTAGAAGTTTGGCAGTCACACGTTTTCACGCTCAGGGCTTCTCTAAGTAGAACTCCCTGCTTTTTCCTCTGAGAATTACTGACACAAGTGCAGAAAATCCTTATATCTCCTTGGCACATGGATAATCCACTCCTGTTCAAGATACTCCTAAAAAGAAACACAGGTTCAGATTTAACAAGAATCCAAGCAGTGCAGCAAGTAAAGTTGCTTCTCTTCACTGTGTTGCGTGAAAGGGAGAGAGCAGAACAGCACCATATATACTAAGGGTGTTTTTGTTGCATGAAGCATGGGTTTTGTACTAGAAGGGATGACTTGCAGTACAAAACCTATGCTTTAAGACTGTTCCCACTTTGTATGTGTGCTGTACAATACAGCATACATGCAAAGTCGAAGAAATGAAAAGATTTCCCTAATTGCATGTAAAGTTTTTGTGCAAATCCTTGTCTACAATTCTTTGTAGATAGGGATTTGCATCAAAACCCATGGGAGGTCGCATTGCAACACCTAATCAATATCCATGGGACATCCCCTTGACGCAAAGTAATACAAGTCGCAGCATTGCACAGCTTTACGTTACTTTTGGTTACTACTCAATGCAAATCAGAATTTGCATTAGATAATAAATCCCTAATGAACACTTTGCATCAGGTTCGAGTTAGAAAAGTAACACAAACCTGACACAGAGAGGGGCATATTCTCAAGGGGCTATCGCCGAGTTACCGGCACTTTATCGCAGCCAAAGTCGCGATAAAATTATCGCCCCATTCACAAGCTCGTGCTAACAGCCGATACCACCAGTTTTCGTGCAAAAACAACCGCAAAAAACATCGCCACAGATGACCCCGGCAACTATCGCTAATGAGATGCAGAGTAGGCGTTCCTGAGAAAAAAGCCGCGACAACACCACACCTCAACATTCTCAACGACCAGCCACATCAGCGATAAGACCACAAAACAGGCGATAAGGTGCATTAGCAGCAGGAAACTAACACCTGCTCTGACCTGGTGTAAAGTCAGACGACAACCTGCACCATCAAAGGGAGACCAGCCCAGAGCCACACATGAAGAACAACAGATGCCATGGAGCCACACACCATGCATCCCGGAGCCCCGAAAGGGCAACAACACCCACCGCCACCAGCCCCAGGATCGCCACCCCCCCGGATGCCCCCTGCCCCCCTCGGACCACCACAGAGGCAGCGCAGACAAAGACAGCGGACCTTCAGGAAATGCACCAGCCTCACAGACCTAACACCAGACAATGTCAATGCCCACTACAGGCTCAAAAGGACAACCATCCTCCGCATCCTGAACATCATTGCCCACAGGCAGACGGTACCAAAACAGCGGACAACCAACACCCCTCCGCAGACAAAGCTGCTGGCTGTGCTGCACCTGTTGCCCTCTGGTACCTCCCAATCAACAACCGCCAGAGTCGGAGGAGTCTCACAGCCAGCCACATCCAAGTTCCCCACACCTGTCCCGGATGTCATCATCAGACAGGCACCCCAGTACCTATACCCCAGCACCCCAGTACCTATACGTCCCCCACAATGCGCAGGAACAGCTGGAGACCAAGCAAGGACTATACGCCATAGCTGGATTCCCGCATGTGTTGGGGGCAATCGACAGCACACATGTCCTACTTATGCCCCCTGCCGACACCGCACACAATTACCGCAACAGAAAGCACACGCATCCCATCAACGTGCAGGCAATAGTGGACCACAGGGGACTCGTCACCAATGTCGTTGCCAACTACCCAGGCAGTGTGCATGATCCCCTCATTTTCCGACAGTCCATCATCGACCAGCACTTCCAGGATGGCACCTATGGGAATGCACTGCTCGTTGGCAAGTACCAACTGAACACACCACACACCTCAACTCCACAATCATGCAAGTCACAACTCTGGCACTGCACACGTCACAAAATCACATACAACATGCCAAACAACATGCCCACCCACCAGACACAACAGCACAACTTACTGTGGCAACCTTGGTTAGCCATGTACATGAGCCATCAACGGCATGGCACCTCAGCCACACAATACCGGAATGTGGGGAGAGGTGGGAACCAGGCATGTACAAAGGAGGCAAGTGACCCATGAATGAGAATGTACACAATGCCAAGTGCGGCGTGGATGTGCTGGCCAGACTGCAGAATGCAGACCACAGACATATCCATGGCTACATGCACTGCTGGTGTTTGGTGTGTAGTGGACAGTGGATGCAACCATGTCACCCCAGCCAGTGGGGAAGATTGCGGAAATGTAGCATGTGACCTCCCCCCCTGTAAGGGCGTGCGGAGTGGGCTGGCCCTGAGGACGCCAGGCCAGCATAGGGGTGTGAATAAAAAGCATGTAGCACTGGGCGTGGTTCTCTTCCGGAATTCCCAACCCGTCTGCCAGGGCGGTGCCTCCCACCCTGCCACGAGGCCGTCGCCGTGAGAAGGGTGGCCTGCGATCCTGTGCGCCTGCTGCACCCCGGGCCGCTAATCCCCCAACCCGGCATGCCCGCCCCTGCGCAGCCAGGCCTCACTGCTCACCTGCCGACACCGGCGTGTGTCGATGAGGGCCCACCACGTGCCGGCGCAAGCTCCAAGCCTGAAGCCCGCGACCATGGCAGCCTCCTCAGACCATCACGGCCTCCACGACACAGGCCCGCTTTACTCCTTTTTCGTTGACGTACTCCACCGCTGCCTCTGGCCTACACTACGGTCAAGTAGGTTACACATTTGGAACTGAGTCTTGATTACACAATGGCAGAGTACATATTTATGGCATCGTTTATATCCCTATACTCCCTTCGATGTGGTGCCACCAACTCTGTCAACCAGGAATCTTCTCCACATGCCATTTCAATGCCGTGTGTTAGAGATCCAGGAGGAGCTGGCTGCACAGCGGCTGCCCTGTGCTGACCGCTGCCTCCGGCACACACTGCGGCTGAGTAGGACACACAATTGGAACTGAGTCTTGATTTATTAATTGCAGAGTTTATATCATTGTACAGGCCTCATCGCTGACTGCATCCCCTTCCGGCTCTGGTGCCACTGACTCTGTGCCACGGGAGTCATGGACACTCTCTGGTTGAACGTTGGTGGCGTCTGAGTCTATGGCCTAGGGGTTGTCTTCATCATCATGTAGCTGGTACTGACATTGTGGGAAAGAGGAGACTGTAGCATTCAACTCCTCCATATTGCCTGTCTCTGCTTGCTTCTGCCCTCTGCATCATGCCCTGGATGGACACCTTCCACTGTCCCCCGTAACACTCCGCGACAGTCTCCTTGGACATCAACGAGGACCCGCACAGATCCCGTGGCCCTACCTCAGTGCATCGCCAGGCACCGTCCCGTGGCGGTGTGCCTGTGCCGGCCGCTGAGCATCCGGGGCCACCAACTCTGTGCAGCTCAAGTCATGGACCCTTGCTGTTTGTACTTCGAACTCCTGATTGTCTGACCACTGTTGTAGTTGTTGCCAGCACCATCCAACCCCTGAGGGGTGGCTTACACTACCCAACACCCATCCAGAACACGCGTCACTGGATGTGTGACCCTGGCAATAAAAGGGGTCGGGCGCACGTGCCCGTAGCCAGTTCCACTAATTATCTCAGTGTGTCCGTGTGGTCATTCTGTATGCATGTGGGCTCCGGGCCATACCACATTACATTGTGCTGTGTACAGCGTGCGCAACCTTGTCACCTCAGGCAGTGGGGTGGACCTGGGACATGTATCTGTGTCGGGCCCCCTGTGGGCGTGAGGGAGTGGACCGGCGTACGGCAGTACGGCGTAGGGGTGCGGTCATTCAACACGTGGCTCTGGGCTTGGTTAAGTGTAGGCCTAGTCAAGGCGGTAACTAATGCGTGTGTCTCAGGTGTGGTGTCGGCACCACCCGTCACGCAATACACAATGTTGCTATGTAGCATGCCCCTGGAGTACGGGCTCGGCCGAGGGGTAAATGAGGGTGCACAAGCCCGCACGGGCTCAGGGATCAGACATGCCAACTGTTGTCTGTGTCGCTATTTCCGCAGCATCAGCCAAAGGTCTACCCTCAACCACATGGTGAGTTCAGCCAGGCATGACCTCTACATCTGTGTCCACCCTGTCCTTACCATAGGCCTACACACACGTGTCCGTCCACCTTCAGCGCACGACATCACTGTGTCGTTGTCAGGCTTGTGGACTTGCGCAGACAGGCATGACAATAGTGTGCTGTAGGGGTGCAAGTGAATCAACGGCGCTGCGCACACTAGTGGATGGGCTCGGGGGGAGGGAGGAGCAGCAGTGAGGCTATGTAATACACATTGATGCCGCTCACTTGCAACATGCAGTACATGTCATGCAGGAATCACGTAGTCACACATATCACACACCAATGAGCCACTGAGCCGGCCATCACATCTTGCAGAGCCAACTATTGGCTCATGTCTCACTGCACAGTCACAGGTGGCCAAGGATATGCACTCTGCGCTTGGATGATGACACCCCTCCGAGCCCCGGACACACAGGCCCAGAGGCTGTACAATGCGGCCCACAAATGCACCAGGGGCATCGTGGAATGCACATTTGGCGTGTTGAAGTCACGTTTCAGGTGCCTGGACGTCACAGGTGGGGGGCTCCTGCACAGCCCAGGCATCGTGTGCAAGATGATCGTTGCATGTTGTGTGTTGCACAACATATGTGTACGCAGCAAGGCCCCATGGATACAAGTGCCAGATGCACCGGATGATGAGGATGAGGCAGGTGGCCCACACCCCACTGCAGCCGCAGCAGGAATTGCACGTGGGAACACCATCATTGACAATTTCTTCACATGAGCACGTCACATTGTGACAGTCCTTGGCAATCATGGGACAGTACAGTGTGGCCACAGGCACAGCATGTGCTACTGAATGCTTTCAAAATGCACATTCCCTGAGTGCATGTCACTCATCTGTACAGGCACATCACTCAGACAGGTGTGAGTGCGACATGTATTGCTGTCAATTTTATGATTTGTTCAGGGATGGTGGGTGTGTCACCTCTGTGCAAACGGGCTGTTTAGGGTGTCACGTATTCGGACTGCCAGTTCTGTGTGTCGCAGTTAGTAGGGAATCCCACTCTTCGGCGTTTCACTTGTGTCCAAAATCATTCCATTTTGGCTGCCAGTTGTGTCCTACAGGTGACAACAGGGCTCCTTTTGGGGTCAGATATGTACCACCATGATGCAGGGATGCCCCTGTGGCTCGAGTCCCACAACATGGGCAACATGTACGTAGGCGGGAGTCACTGCCCCTACATTCGTCCACGCTTTCATGGTGGATTGCTCATGGTCATGACACGTCTGTGTGCAGGAGGGGTTGCTTGTCCCTATGCAATGTGAAGGGGAGATGCGGTTTCAATGTGTGTTCCATGCATGTTTCTGCATTGGCGCAGTTTACATGCAGACTGCATGTCAATGTACATTGTGACTGTGAGGAGATGCCTATTTGATGCGGGACAATGGTCATCTGTTCTATGTCAGGGATGTGTGGTTGTGCTCGTACATTGTCATCTCACCGTATTTTTTATATGCTTTTATGCTGCATTTTCCCGCATGACGCATGGGGATTGCAGGCCTATGGCTGGTTATCGCTGAGTTTTGTATCGCGATTGGCATCATCGCTACTATTTTCGCGTTCGTGTTTCGCGTTTTTTCTGCGTCGCGTTGGTTTTAACACGTTCTTTTGACGCGTTATCGTGGGACTATCGCATGGGGCCACCGTGTTGTGAATGCCACGTTGACACAGAGTTCTTTTCCCGCGAAGGACTGCGATGTGAAGAGTTGCGTTAGACTAATTTTGCAGTAGTTATCACACGTTTTTGAGAATATGCCCCAGAGAGTTTGTAAATCTTGGACACAGTTACTTTTTCTTTGCAGCACCTTGTTCTCTAAATACGCTTCAAACTGTTACCTCAAAACCTCCTCTTTTAAGTTTTTGTAGCTATTCAGCCTTTTGATAACCTGATGCTTTGAGGCTTTTCCCTGCACATAATTCTTCTCAGGCACTAAACTTGTGCTCTACGGGTCCATAAAATGAATTCTTCTGTAATGGGCTGCTGACATACCTATATGCTGCATTTCAATGATTTCTCGGATCCTTTAGTTTCAATTCAACAAAAGGAGGGTGTGCTTCCGCAAAACAAGTACTCATGATGTGTTCTGTAACAATCAAATTGTAGATCCCTACATATGTATCTAGCAGGGTATCTTTGAATTGCCCCTCATGAAGTCAGTGTAGCATCCGTAGACACCTCCTACCCCTGGACACTCTTGTTAGTACCATCACTAAAGTGTCTCAAATGCTCCTATTGGACCACACTAAACTTCCTCAATGAGATTCCCTTTTGTGTGTATAATCATTTTGCTTTCTCTTTGCTCTTTGACCTTGACTGGTAGGTCGCTCCCCCACCACACAGCTCCGTCTGTGTGCCCTGCTGCTGCCCCTGATTGTGCTCGTTTTTTTTTCCTTCTGTGCCCCCTTGCTGCCCTGATTGTGCTCGTTTTTTCCTTTCTGTGCCCCCTTGCTGCCCTGATTGTGCTCGTTTTTTTTTCCTTTCTGTGCCCCCTTGCTGCCCTGATTGTGCTCGTTTTTTTTTTCCTTTCTGTGCCCCTTGCTGCCCTGATTGTGCTCGTTTTTTTCCTTTCTGTGCCCCCTTGCTGCCCTGATTGTGCTCGTTTTTCCTTTCTGTGCCCCCTTGCTGCCCTGATTGTGCTCGTTTTTCCTTTCTGTGCCCCTTGCTGCCCTGATTGTGCTCGTTTTTCCTTTCTGTGCCCCCTTGCTGCCCTGATTGTGCTAGTTTTTTTTTCCTTTCTGTGCCCCCTTGCTGCCCTGATTGTGCTCGTTTTTTTTCCTTTCTGTGCCCCCTTGCTGCCCTGATTGTGCTCGTTTTTTTTCCTTTCTGTGCCCCCTTGCTGCCCTGATTGTGCTCGTTTTTTTCCTTTCTGTGCCCCCTTGCTGCCCTGATTGTGCTCGTTTTTCCTTTCTGTGCCCCCTTGCTGCCCTGATTGTGCTCGTTTTTCCTTTCTGTGCCCCCTTGCTGCCCTGATTGTGCTCGGTTTTTCCTTTCTGTGCCCCCTTGCTGCCCTGATTGTGCTCGGTTTTTCCTTTCCGTGCCTGTTTCCCGCCGCTGCGCCCTGCGGCCCCGCCCCTCACTGCCCATTCACTGCCCCATTCCCTGCTCCTCCCTCCCACCTCCCCATTTATGGCGGCCGCTGGGCGGCCGCGCCGCTGGCGCGCCAAAGGCGCGCCTAAGGCAAGCCCGTCTGCGCCCGTCCGCGCCGGGACCGCGCCCAGCGCCAGAACCCCTGGTCCGGGCATCCCCCGCGCCCGCCACATCAACAGACGCCGATACGACGCCAGCACCCTCCACGCACTCAACCCCGGAAAAGATCACGCCTGCTACCGGGCCACCCCGAAGCGCACCCAAGGGCCCTTCACCTGCCGGAACTGCAGCTTCGCCAGCACCCGCCCCGCCAAACCACCGCCCAGGAAAGAACCCAACTACCTCAGATGCATCCTCCTCAACACCCGCTCCGCCCGCAAACACGCCATCGAACTCTGGGACCTTCTCGACTCAACCTCCCCAGATGTCGCATTCCTGACGGAGACCTGGCTGAATCCCGCTTCAGCCCCCGACATCGCCATTGCCATCCCGGACGGCTACAAGATCACCCGCAGGGACCGCAACAACGGAGTCGGAGGAGGCATCGCCATCGTCCACAGGAACACCCTCAGAGTCTCAACCAACACCGACGACACCCTCAGCACCGCCGAACACATGCACTTCCAGATCCACACCGATCCCAACACCACCCTCAGAGGAACCCTCATCTACAGACCCCCGGACCCCGACCACAGTTCAGCGATTCTATCGCTGACTCCGTCAGCACACACGCCATCGCCTCCACGGACTACATCCTCCTCGGGGACCTGAACTTCCACCTCGAGAACAACAAAGACACCAACTCCACCACCCTGATCGACAACCTCGCCACCCTCGGACTCAGACAGCTCGTGACTACACCCACCCACGCCGCCGGCCACACGCTAGACTCCATCTTTTCCGCAAGCCCACACGTCTCCTTCAACCACACCTCCGAACCCCACTGGACTGACCACCACTGCATCCACTTCACCTACAGGAAGCCCACCACGCACCACCGCACCGAACAAATGCCTCGCCGCTGCTGGAGCAGAGTCACCGAAGACCAGCTAACCACAACCCTCGCCCTGAGCCCACCCGCCGAACCCTCCGAACCCTCCGACCCCAACACCGCCCGCAACCTCAGACAGTGGATCGACGACTGCGCCAACACCCTCGCCCCGCTCAAGAATCCGCCCAACAGCCACACCAGCAAGAAAGCCACCTGGTTCACCGAAGACCTCCAGGCCTCCAAACGAACATGCCGAAAACTGGAGAAGATCTGGCTCCACGAACGGACAGCGGACAGCTACGCCGCCCACAAGAGCGCCACCCGCAGTCACCATCACCTCATCAGATCCGCCAAAGGGCCTCACTCAAAGACCGCCTGAGACAACAACGCACACAACAGCAAAGAGCTCTTCAACATCGTGAAGGAACTCTCCAACCCCAGCTCCAACACCAACGACATCCCGCCGTCGCGAGACCTATGCGACTCACTGGCCACCTTCTTCCACCGCAAAATCGCCGACATCCACGACAGCTTCAACACCACGACCGCCCCGGCAACCACCGAGACCACTGCCCCCACAACCACCAACCGCCTGCTCTCCTGGACCAACATCAACGACGAGGACACCAGCGAGATCATGAACACCATCCACTCCGGCTCACCGCTAGACCCGTGCCCTCACCACGTCTTCAACAAAGCCAGTACAGCCATCGCGCCCCATCTCCGGAAAATAATCAACATCTCCTTCGAGACAGCAACCTTCCCGGAAAGCTGGAAGCACGCCGAGATCACCGCCTTACTCAAGAAACCCAAGGCAGACCCCAAGGACCTCAAGAACTTCCGACCCATCTCTCTGCTCCCGTTCCCCGCGAAGGTCACCGAGAAAATCGTCAACAAACAACTGACCCGCTACCTCGAGGAGAACAACATCCTGGACCCTTCCCAGTCCGGCTTCCGCAGCAACCAGAGCACCGAAACCGCCCTCATCGCCGCCACCGATGACATCAGGACCCTGCTAGACAACGGAGAAACAGCAGCCCTCATCCTCCTGGACCTATCAGCCGCCTTCGACACGGTCTGCCACCACACACTACGAACACGCCTTCACGACGCCGGGATCCAAGAGAAGGCCCTGGACTGGACCACATCCTTCCTCTCCGGCCAGAACACAAAGCGTCCGCCTCGCCCCCTTCCGATCCAAAGCCACCAAGATCATCTGCGGCGTACCCCAAGGCTCCTCCCTCAGCCCAACGCTGTTCAACATCTACATGGCACCCCTCGCCCACGTCGCCCGACAGCACAACCTCAACATCATCTCCTACGCCGACGACACCCAGCTGATCCTCTCCCTCACCAAAGACCCTCACACCGCCAAAGCCCACCTCCACGAAGGAATGAAGGCCGTGGCCGAATGGATGAGGACCAGCCGCCTGAAGCTGAACTCGGACAAGACGGAGGTCCTCATCCTTGGTTCCAACCCTTCAGCATGGGATGACTCCTGGTGGCCGACATCACTGGGAACAGCCCCGACACCCACCGACCACGCACGCAACCTAGGGGTCATCCTCGACCCCACCCTCTCCATGACTAAGCAGGTCAACGCCGTTTCCTCATCCTGCTTCAACACCCTCCGAATGCTCCGCAGGATCTTCAAGTGGATCCCCACCGAAACAAGAAAAACAGTCACCCAGGCCCTCGTCACCAGCAGGCTGGACTACAGAAACGCCCTCTACGCAGGAACGACGGCTAAGCTCCTGAGACGGCTGCAACGCATCCAGAACGCCTCTGCACGTCTTATCCTCGACATCCCCGACGCAGCCACATCACACCCCACCTGAGAGACCTGCACTGGCTCCCTGTCAACAAGAGGATAACCTTCAAGCTCCTCACCCACGCACACAAAGCACTCCACAACTCCGGACCAGCCTACCTCAACAGACGACTCAGCTTCTACACCCCCACCCGCCAGCTCCGCTCCACCAGCCTCGCCCTCGCCACAGTCCCCCGCATCCGGAAAACGACCACCGGCGGCAGATCCTTCTCCCACCTCGCCGCCAAGACCTGGAACACCCTCCCCACCAACCTTCGGCAGACCCAAGACCTACTGGCCTTCAGAAGACTCCTCAAGACCTGGCTCTTCGATCAGTAGCAGCACCACCCCCTCTTCCCCCAGCGCCTTGAGACCCTCGCGGGTATGTAGTGCGCTTTATAAGTGACATGATTGATTGATTGATTGATTGATACTAGTAGCTTACCAGACTATGATGTCCCTTTTTTACCACAAAAAAGGAAATTGTGTTGGGCCTGGGAGGGTTAGGCTTCACTAATCTTGGGTTATCACTTACCGGAGTCTGGCTGTTGACTTAAAAATGACTGTGTCCTGATTCTTTTTGCATTGACCTCAACTTCTAGGTCCATTTTCTCTTACCTATTATTTAGCTCTCCAATTATCTGTGGGTCTAATGTCAACCTGCCTTTAATCTACGTATAAAAGAATTCTTCTTGACCTTTTTGAGATTGTTGTGCTTCCTCACTGATAGGAAGTGTCTCAAATGAATGTACCTTGGCTCAGTTTTCAGACATGTGAATGGCATGGGCCCTGACTGCATACCAGACAAAATGTGATATATAGCTCTAGCAAGATGAAAAAATTATGGGAACGAGAGGTTCTATACAAGCTCCTATGCTATTGAATTAGCTCCCTTTGACAATTGAGTCACTTTAAACTCTGCCACAGTTTAGGAAGGTGTTGTAAACTTTATGTTTCTACTCATATTGTGTCTTTAACTGATTTATTTTGCTTTGTGCAGGGTACAAATTAATACATTTTAGAATGAAATAAACTACCTTTTATCTATTTATAGCTTCTCCCACTGCAGCCCTTTCATAATAAGGCTTCTAGATGAGGCTGCACTACTGATCTAGTAAATGTGGAGTACAGGTGCAGGCTTTGGCCATCAAAGTGATCTTAGCCCTCTAAATTCTTTCCATCATGTGTGTCTATTCTTTATCACAGTCCAATCCTTAGGTCAACCTGAAGCCTACGTACCTCTACCCAGTTCTCAAGGCTCAATCCTAATTCCTTTTCATTGAACCTGGATCTATGGAGTGTTGCACTTGGTCCTCTCTGCAGGGTCACCGCCAAACGTTTTTGCCTTCCCTCGTATTTGGGTGAAACCCATTTTTGTTGGCTTTTAGGACTCTGTGCACTTTACCACATCTAACCAGTACCAAAGTGCTTGTGCTCTATCATTTAAACATGGTAAAATTGGCTGACATCCAATCGGCACATTTAATTTAGTTATAAATTACTAGCACCTCTAAATTAAATGCTACTTCTGGGCCTGCAGCACTTACTGTGCCACCCACTTAAGTAGCTCTACAAAATATGTCTCACACCTGCATTGCAGCCTGTGTGTAGTTTTAAAGTGCTAATTTGTCTTGGCAAAATAAACCTTTTGCCTGCCCTAAACCTAAAAAAATATGTGTCACCCCTAAAGTTGAACATGTACTTTTAAGTTTTACATGTCCTGGTAGTAAAAAACTCTTACATTCACATTTCACTACTGCAAGGCCTATCTCTTCCATAGGATAACATTGGGTTACCTTATCACATTTAATATGTGACAACATTTGCTTGGGAGCAGGTCAGAATGTGATGTTTGGTCTCTAAACAATTGTAACTAAAAAATACCCTTTTTAAGGGTAAAGATGTATTTTAAGTCGCAATTCTGAAAAGTACACATTTAGAAAGTTGGCATTTTCTTGTCCTAACCATTCTGTGACTAGGTGTAGTTGACAGTTGGCCTTTGTGTATTCCTTCCAGACAGTGACACAAAGGGGTCTAGGGGTTGGCAGGATGGGCCTTCATGCCAAGATATGAGGGGTGGAGCTGTGAATTGCTTTTAGTTTACATCTTATCTTTCATCTCTGGCTATCATTTTAATATAAATATCAGGATTGACTACCTTCTCAAGTTTAAAGCCATAGGAGTTCACCGGAGGATCATTTTTGTAGACTAGCCTAGGTTTCTGAATTGATTTGTCCAGTCTGTGGGTAGATCCAGGGTATTTGTTAGGAGAAAGAAAGAGAAACTCTATTGTCTGTGGGTTTAGCTTTAAGTTTATATTTGTCCTCCAGTTTTGAATTTGAATTACCTTAACACAAGAGGTTATGGCCTTGGAGTCGTTTGAGTATACAGTCTTAATATATAACTGGGTACCATCTGCATCTTGGATAAATGAGATTTCATGGTTTGCTGAGACATCATCTAGTGGCTCCAAATAGAGATTACAAAGAAGGGGGTGGGAAGAGGGTAAGGAAGGAGCCTTTAGGGACTCCATATTTAATTTTAATAGGGTTGGAGAATGCATTTCCAAAGTGTGGCCTGTTTGATAGATATGATCGGAATCATTGCTGTACTGTTCAATGAATACTCATTTTGTTGCTTGGATTTTTGCGGATCAAGGATGACCAGGAGGCAGGAGTTTCTTTCCTCCAAATGAATAAGATTATGATCCACAGTTCTGATATAGAGGTGTCACCAGGGCAGATAACACATTGGAAGTCTCCTATGAGCTGATTGTTACTAGTGTACTTTTCAACCTGGTTGGTCATTCAAATGCCTTGGAGAGCAAATGGAGACCTGTCATATGCCTATATTTGTCCGGTTCTACTGGGTCAGCATTATGTCTCATTAGAAATGAGTGAATATGGATCAATTTCAGGGATTCCCCCAAAAAAGTACTAGTTTAAAGATGAGTTTATGATCTGTAGACATAGAAAGGAGCGGACATTAGTGTGTTGCTTGGCTAGAGAGTGTTAAATGGGGTTCTGATGAGAAATGTTGATAGTTTACTGTTAGTGATTATTTTCTCTTTCTATTATATCAATGGTTATGAATGTAATGGTGGTCCAGATTACATGGGGGTTATTCCTAGTAAAACTGAACTTTGGGCACTAACAAAACCTCCAACTGTAGTGGAGAAATACATGTTTAGCTTACGATTTTATTGAAGTCAATTGACTTTTTTAAAGTTACACCTCTTGGCTGTAAAAGAATACTGGTGTCTATACGTTGCAATATTATATTGTAGTATACCTTGTGCAGGTCGACTTGCTTTCTGTGGTAAGATGCATGTGACATTGCAAACAAGCACTATATGCTGAAAATGTCTCTTTGATCAGCAAAACCCCAGTTTGTGTGATCTAGGCTAACATGTCAGAGAAGAGCACTCAGAAAAAAACAAATTCTCATCTTAATTAGAGATAAAGGGAAAGATGCACCTTAGAAATGAAAGGTAGCATCACTAAGAAAATGTAGTGTTGTGGGAAGATAGTTCACTATTTAATAATATTACACAACGAATGAAACATATTTATTACTAAAATGTTTGAAAGAAAAGAGCCACATGCACGAGAAGCAGGGTAATTTTCGCTTGATACAAAGAGAACAAATGAGTATTAGTTCTCAGTGCATTCAGAACTAACCTATCATAACAGATTGTTCTTGTCAAAGCAAACACACTACAATAAATAGGATTGATGCTGAACCTGACAAAACCATCCATCATCGGTTAATGTGGAGCAAGCAGGAATATGTAAAGCAGAAAATGAAGTAAACTTCTGTGAGCTGTTTGCCTTGTTAATGCTTCTATGCATCAGATAGAGTCCTTGAGGCTGGTATCTTGCTTTTACAATTAAGCTAAATAAAATACATTAAAATCTGGTTAAATCCTACATTGGGTGAACTGGTGCTAAAACAAACTGGAAGAGTAAGTGAACTGTTTTCTGCTTTTGGACGTGTTTCCATCTGCTGTAGATTGATTTGTTTTAGTGGAATGTCATTAAGGGCATTACATGTGTTATGCAAAATCTCAAATAAAAATGATGCAATTAATTATTACTACACGTAGGGATGAATAGCTGACTTTATTATGTAATGTTCTGATAGGGATATGAATCAGAACTGCTTGTACATTACAAAATAGATTTTACAAGAGAGATGTTTTCATTCCTATTTGATAGAAAAAAAGGTGATTTGTTGATAGGAGAACAGGTTCTATTTAAGATCCTGTCATTAGACTTTAAATGCTTGTGTGGGCTTGGTTCACTGTCCTCAAAATAATCGAATGCACTATCTTACCCATTACCAAGAAGGACTATTCCACATAAAGACAACTAAGTATGCTTCAGCTACAATATATTCCTTCTGAAGCTACTGAAAGATTAATATAGCTTTTTAGCCCACGCAGCAAGCTGCATTGACCAATGATGGGCTGCCCCAGCAGTAACTGGCTGAGCTGATGCAGAGGTCCAAGGACCCAGACCCAACTCTCCAATGCTGCTCTACCGCTCTTCTTCCTCCCTGTTTTTCTGAGTGCTTTCTCCTGCTTTTCCCTTGTTTTTTACTGCTTTCTCCTTCCTTACCCCCGTTTTTCTGAGTGCCCTCTCCTGCCTCGTTCTTTACTGGTTTCTCCTCCCTTTCCCCCGTTTTTCTGAGTGCTATCTCCTGCTTTTGCCTAGTTTTTTACTGATTTCTTCCTTTCCCCCTGTTTTTCTGAGTGTTTTCTCCTGCTTTTGCCTCGTTTTTACTGATTCCTCCTTCCTTTCCCCCTGTTTTTTCTGGGTGCCTTCCCCTGCTTTTGCCTCATTTTTGTACTGCTTTCTCCTTCCTTTCCTGCCATTTTTAAGTGCTCTCTCCTGCTTTTGCCTCATTTTTTACTGTTTTCTCTTTTCTCTCCTCCATTTTACTGAGCGCTTTCTCCTGCTTTTGCCTAATTTTTTACTGCATTCTCTATCCTCTCCCCCATTATTCTGAGTGCTTTCTCTTGCTTTTGCCTCGTTATTCACTGCTTTCTCTGCGAAGCAACAAGCCAGGGTCTTGAGACCCTCACAGGTGATTTGCCATGCTTTAAAATCCAGATTTATTGAATAGCACGGCTTTGGGATGTTAATGGCTTTCATAGCATAGCATGCTGACTACAGCTTCTCTATCCTTTATTTGACAGCTCCTGCTGTTCATTCATGTCAGTTACTGCAGGAATGCTCACATCAGCATAGACTAACATTATTAGCTA
Organism: Calotriton arnoldi; assembly: GCA_963921515.1. Taxonomy (NCBI): domain Eukaryota; kingdom Metazoa; phylum Chordata; class Amphibia; order Caudata; family Salamandridae; genus Calotriton; species Calotriton arnoldi. The sequence continues at coordinate 801,050 of CAWUFW010008397.1, forward strand.
CCCTGGCCCAAAGATGCCTTTAAAGATGAAAGCTATTGGCCGTACTTCTAGTCCACTGGATCCTTCAATGACTCCTAACCCTCTGTCCATTCTTAACCTCAATATATCCTTCATTATCCTCTTCAATGACATGACATTTAGGGACGGCAAACTCTCTTCACTGACAATTAAAACTTAAATTCATTGTATGGCCCTTGAAGAAAACAGAACCTCCATCCTCAGAAGATCAGATTGTGAATGCCGGAACCGCTCCTCTTCATTGCAGGGGACCAGCTGTGATTCTGCTGCATAAGTGCTGCACATGTAGAGCTGTGTGAATATTTCCATTCAGAATTGTCTATATGCAGAAATCTAAGATCCATGTCATGGTGTAAAGTTTCTATAATATCTGGGAAAGAGGTAGATACCTGTATGCTGACCTAGGTGGTATGCTTCATTGAGAAAAGTTCCTGCATTATGGTTATTGGCAGGCGTGAGCATTTTATAGGCGCCATACAGGAAAACTTTGGATAAATTCCAGAATGATAAACCTACATGTGGCCTAATATTGCATGTTATTTGGAGTAAATGTACTAATAAACACTGGTCCACGTGCTTAACACTACAGTACAAAAGTCAAAACACATGCACATCTTAACTGACTTGGGAAAATGCATCTTAACACCTCATATTCCATTCCATTCTTGAATCATTTTACACAAGAGAAAAATTGGGTCGCTATTCGCAAAAATTTTACTTCTAGTGTTGTTTTTTTCTATAACACCAGCACATGAAAATCAGGGCATTAACAATACATGCAAATCTGCTGCATGTAATATGCAATTTATAAAAATTAGTGAGGGACGGTGTTAGACCTGTCAGCCTCAGGGTGGTCTTCTCCCAAACGTTTCGTCTACATGCCTCCATTTATGTGCTGAAATTTGTTTTTGTTTACCTTTGTGCACCTTAAAATTGTTAACCAATGCTAAAGTGCTAGTGCTCACTCCCCTAAACAAGGCTTGATTGGCTTACACCTGATTGGCATACTTAATTTACATAGAATTCACTTGTAGAGTGGTATAGCATCTACCCAGGGCCTGTAAATGTAATGCTACTAGTGGCCTGCAGCACTTGTTGTGCCATCATCTTAAGTAGCACCTTAAAACATATCCCAGGCCTGCCATTGCGGTCTAAATGCAGTTTTAAACTGATCATTCATCTTTGCAATATAACCCCTTTTCCAAGCCTTTTACTCCCTTTTTATTAAATATAAGTCACCCCTAAGGTAGGCCCTAGGTAGCCCATAGGGCAGGATGCATTGTAATTACAAGGGTAGACATGTACTTTATAGTTTTACCTGTACTGGTAGTGAAAAACTCCTAAATTCATTTTTCACTACTGTGAGGCCTTCCTGTCCCGTAGGATACCATTTTGTAGCTTTATTACATTTAATAAGTGCTACCTTTTAGCCAATTCATGTTTGGTATCTATGAAATTGTAAGAAAAATTCTCTTTAATGTTAAAGTCGGATTTTTAATTACAATTCTGAAAATACCACTTTTAGAAAGTTGGCATTTTCCTGCCCTTAGCCCTTTTGTGCCTGCAGCCTGTCGTGAGTCACATGACTTGGTGTAACTGACAGCAAATTACTCCCAGACAGTCACACAATAGAGGAGTTAGGTGTGCCTGAGTAGGCCAACTGCTGGCAGGATGTGCGGGCGGAGCTGAAAACAGCCCTACTTGCTATTGAATAGGCTGTGTTCTGCCTTTACTGAAAGGGCTTATCACCTCCACATTGTCACTGCAGCCAGCATGGAGCGAGTGTAGCGGAGTCAGGAAATTCCATGCTATTCAAAGAACCTTTCTAGAAGCTTCTCCCACTTTACAGAGGAAGGGAGCCAGGGTATAAAAATAGGACAGTTAGACCCACTCTTCTGTTCACTACTGGACCTGTGGTAGGACTCTCAGAGGGCTTCCTGCTGCTGAGACCCGCTGTGCACTCTGGCAGATTGCTACTATACCTGGATGGACTGCTTTGCTGCCTGGTGCCTGCCTTGAATCTTCACAGGCCCGCCCTTCTGTTGAGCCCTGCATCTTTACCTGCAACCAGGATTGCCAGAACTAACTACAAGGGCTAGTTTGTTGGACTGCTGCTCAGATCCACAGGGACTTAAAAGGATTCCACCATCTTTAACCCACAGCTGGACCCAGCCTGAGTGAGTCCTGGACCCCTAAGAGCTGCATGGAGAACCTCTGCTCGGGCTCTGTCTGAATACATACCAACTACACACCATGACTAGCTGACATGGCTCTGATTTTAGACTTTCCATTCCAGAAGCTCACAAAAACTCAAGAAAAAAGAATGAAGATTGACTTATCTTTAATTGGGAGAAGAGATATTTTTTTCTTTATGTAGGTGAGTAAATTTTTGGGTGACTGACTAGGTGTGTGAGTAACTCTATGGGTGAGTGGCGGTGTGTGAGTGTCTGTATGGGTGTATGAGTGCATTTATCAGTGGCTGTATTGATGAGTGACTGTGTGTATGAGTGACTGTATGGGTGAGTGAGTGGATGTGTGTGTAGGCCTATGAATCAGTGAGTGGGTTTCTACTAACTGGTATTGGTGTGTCTATTGTTTCGAGAATGGTAGTCTGTATTATAGAGTGGGTGTATGAAAGGTTATATTAGGGTGTGAGGAGGTGCATCAGATATTAAGTGGATGATGTCATCAGTGGTGTCATCAGTGATATCATTTGAGATGTCATCAGTGATGTCATCAGTGATGTCACTCATCATGTCATGAGTGTCATCAGCAGTGCATTGCGGGGGCGCGAGTTATAGTTAGCTCAGCTAACTATAACAGATGAATTTCTCTGGTTTTGTATGAGTGAAATGTCAGCCTAACTATACGTCCCTGAAACCTGTGTTTTTTTCAGTGAATATCTCAGGTTTTTTAAATGCTAATTCCTAACTATAACGTCCATGAAACCTGTGGTTTTTTCAGTGAATTTCTAAGGTTTTTTAAATGCTAATTTCTAACTATGCCTACATAGGTAGGACATGTACAGAAAGAGGAAGAAAGGTGCAAAAAGAATCAAGAAAAATTCAGAAAGAGAGAACAGAAGTCCAGAAAGAGGAAGAAAGATGCAGAAAGAACCAGGAGAAGTGCAGAAAGAAGCAACAGAGGTGCAAAAGAGGCCTACTTCGACTGCACCTTTCCAGAGACTCATACAAAGTAGCCTAATCACTAATCCTTCTCTCAAGATGTCTTAAACCTCACTTTTCTCTTGAAGGTTCACTATTCATCGACTGCTCAGAATGTTAGGCCTACCAAATGTAAAACAGCAATCCTAACCATATCACTGTTGTAAGTCTCTCCCAAGTTTGTGAAGGTATGCATGCGTGTGTCTGTGCTTTTACCTAGTGACATGTTACATAAAAATAAACATACAAATACTTGAATACCTGTGTTTCAAACAGCATACTCTGTACATTTGTGTACAAGAAGGTGTATGTATTTATTTCTAGTCATAATACAGGGCACATGGGTATGCAATAGTATTTTTGAGGGACTCTATAACACTTACATACGTTAGACATGTCTGCCTGTGCAACCGAATGACAGAGCAGAACTATGAACATTTGACCACCTATAGGAGAAGCTACCCGCTTTTTAACCTACCATCTTCAGATGCATAATACATGTGAGAATACATGTACAAGTAGACATATACCTCAGTCACAAGAGCACGCAGACCTTTAAACTTGACAGCTTGCACTTCCCATTTGAGTACAGAAAGAGGCGAGAGAAGTACAGAAAGAGGCTAGAGAAGTGCACAAAAAAATAAGAGATGTGCAGAAAGAGATAAGAGAGGTGCAGAAAGAGGCAAGAGAGGTGCAGAAAGAGGCAAGAGTGGTGCAGAAAGAAGCAACAGAGTTGCAGAAAGAGGCAAGAGAAGTGCAGAAAGAGGGAAAAGAAGTACAGAAAGAAGCAAGAGAGGTACAGAAAGAGACAAGAGAAGTGCAGAGAGAGGCAAGTGAGGTGCAGAAAGAAGAGAGTGAGGTACAGAAATAGGCAAGTGAGGTGCAGAAAGAAGAGGGTGGGGTGCAGAAAGAGGCAAGTGAGGTACAGAAAGAAGAATGAGGTGCAGAAAGAGGAAAGTGAGATACAGAAAGAGGCAAGAGAAGAACGGAAAGAAGCAATTGAAGCACAGAAAGAGGCAAGAGAAGCGCAGAAAGAAGCAAGAGAAGTGCAGAAAAAAGCAAGAGAACTGCAGAAAGAGAAAGAAATCTGCAGAAAGAGGAAGAAAGATGCAGAAAGAGGCAAGAGAAGTACAGAAAGAAGCAAGAGAAGTGCAGAAAGAAGCAACAGAGGTACAGAAAGAGGGAAGAGAAGTGCAGACAGAGGCAAGAGAGGTGCAGAAAGAAGAAAGAGGAGTGCAGAAAGAGGCAAGTGAGGTGCAGAAAGAGGCAAGAGAGGTGCAGAAAGAGGCAAGAAAGGTGCAGAAAGAGGCAAGAGAGGTGCAGAAAGAGACAAGAGAAATGCATAAAGAAGCAACAGAGTTACAGAAAGAGGCAATAGAAGTGCATAAAGAGGCAAGAGAGGTGCAGAAAGAGGCACGAGAAGTGCAAAAAGAGGGAAGAGAGGTGCAGAAAGAGGCAAGAGGGGTGCAGAAAGAGTCAAGAGGGGTGCAGAAAGAAGCAAGAGAGGTACAGAAAGAAGCAAGAGAAGTGCAGAAAGAACCAACAGAGGTGCAGAAAGAGGCAAGAGAACTACAGAAAGAGGCAAGGGAGGTGCAGAAACAGGCAAGAGAGGTACACAAACAGGGAATTGGGGTGCAGAAAGAAGCAAGAGAAGTACAGAAAGCAGAGAGATACAGCAAGAGGCAAGTGATGTGCAGAAAGAGTCAGGAGAGTTACAGAAACAGGCAAGAGATGTGCAAAAAGAGGGAACAGGGGTGCAGAAAGAGGCAAGTGAGGTGCAGAAAGAGGGAAGAGGGATACAGAAAGAGGCAAGAGCGGTACAGAAAGAAGCAAGAGAGGTGCAGAAAGAAGCAACAGAGGTGCAAAAATAGGCAACAGAGGTGCAGAAAGAGGCAAGGGAACTGAAGAAACAGGCAAGAGCTGTGCAGAAACAGGCAAGAGAGGTGCAGAAAGAGGGAACAGGGGTGCAGAAATAAGCAAGAGAGGCACAGAAAGAGGCAAGAGAAATGCAGAGAGAGGAAAATGAGGTGCAGAAAGAAGAGTGAGGTGCAGAAATAGGCAAGTGAGGTGCAGAAAGAGGAGTGAGGTACAGAAAGAGGAAAGTGAGGTACAGAAAAAGGCAAGAGAAATACAGAAAGAGGCAACAGAAGTGCAGAAAAAAACAAGATAGGTGCAGAAAGAGGCAAGAAAAATACAGAAAGAGGTAGGAGAAGTACAGAAAGAAGAGAGTGAGGTACAGCAAGAGGCAAGTGAGATGCAGAAAGAGAAAAGAGAGGTACAGAAAGAGGCAAGAGAAGTGCAGAGAGAGGCAAATGAGGTGCAAAAAGAAGAGAGTGAGGTGCAGAAAGAGGCAAGTGAGGAACAGAAAGAAGAGTGAGGTGCAGAAAGACGAAAGTGAGGAACAGAAAGAGGCAAGAAAAGTACAGAGAGATGCAAGAGAAGCACAAAAAGAGGCAAGAGAAGCACAGAAAGAAGCAAGTGAAGTGCAGGAAGAAGCAACAGAAGTGCAGAAAGAGGTAAGAGAAGTGCAGAAAGAGGCAAGAGAGGTGAAGCAGGCAAGAGAGGCACAGAAAGAGGCAAGTGAGGTGCTGAAAGAGAAAAGAGAAGTGCAGAAAGAGGCAAGAGAGGTACAGAAAGAAGAGTGAGGTGCAGAAAGAGGCAGGAGAGTTACAGAAACAGGCAACATATGTGCAAAAAGAGGGAACAGGGGTGCAGAAAGAGGCAAGAGAGGTGCAGAAAGAGGGAAGAGGGATACAGAAAGAGGCAAGAGCGGTACAGAAAGAAGCAAGAGAGGTGCAGAAAGAAGCAACAGAGGTGCAGAAAGAGGCAACAGAGGTGCAGAAAGAGGCAAGAGAACTGAAGAAACAGGCAAGAGAGGTGCAGAAACAGGCAAGAGAGATGCAGAAAGAGGGAACAGGGGTGCAGAAATAAGCAAGAGAGGTACAGAAAGAGGCAAGGGCAGTGCAGAGAGAGGAAAATGAGGTGCAAAAAGAAGAGTGAGGTGCAGAAATAGGCAAGTGAGGTGCAGAAAGAGGAGTGAGGTACAGAAAGAGGAAAGTGAGGTATAGAAAAAGGCAAGAGAAGTACAGAAAGAGGCAACAGAAGTGCAGAAAAAAACAAGATAGGTGCAGAAAGAGGCAAGAAAAATACAGAAAGAGGCAAGAGAAGTACAGAAAGAAGAGAGTGAGTTACAGCAAGAGGCAAGTGAGATACAGAAAGAGAAAAGAGAGGTACAGAAACAGGCAAGAGAAGTGCAGAGAGAGGCAAATGAGGTGCAAAAAGAAGAGAGTGAGGTGCAGAAAGAGGCAAGTGAGGAACAGAAAGAAGAGTGAGGTGTAGAAAGACGAAAGTGAGGAACAGAAAGAGGCAAGAAAAGTGCAGAGAGATGCAAGAGAAGCACAGAAAGAGGCAAGAGAAGCACAGAAAGAAGCAAGTGAAGTGCAGGAAGAAGAAACAGAAGTGCAGAAAGAGGTAAGAGAAGTGCAGAAAGAGGCAAGAGAGGTGAAGCAGGCAAGAGAGGTACAGAAAGAGGCAAGTGAGGTGCTGAAAGAGAAAATAGAAGTGCAGAAAGAGGCAAGAGAGGTACAGAAAGAAGAGTGAGGTGCAGAAAGAGGCACGTGAGGTGCAGGAAAAAGCAACAGAAGTGCAATAAAGGAGAATGTGAGGTGCAGAAGGAGGCAAGAGAGGTGCAGAAAGAGGCACGTGAGGTGCTGAAAAAGTCAAGAGAAGTACAGAAAGAGGCAAGAGAGGTGCAGAAGGAAGAGTTAGGTGCAGAAAGAGGCAAGTGAGGTGCAGAAAGAGGCAAGAGAAGTGCAGAAATAAGCCAGAGAAGTGCAGAAAGAGGCAAGAGGAGCCAGAAAAAAAGAAGAGCAGTGCAGAAAGAGGCAATAGAAGTGCAGTAAGAGCCAAGAAAAGTGCAGAAATATGCAAGAGAGGTGCAGAAAGAAGCAGGAGAAGTGCAGAAAGAGGCAATAGAAGTGCAGAAAGAGTCAAGAAAAGTGCAGAAAGAGGCAAAAGAGGTGCAGAAAGAAGCAAGAAAAGTACAGTAAGGAGCAGGTGAAGTGCCGAAAGAGGCAAAAGAGGTGCAGAAAGAAGAGAGTGAGGTGCAGAAAGAGTAATAAATGTGCAGAAAGAGGCAAGAGAAGTGCAGAAAGAACCAACAGAGGTGCAGAAGGAGGCAAGAGAACTGCAGAAAGAGGCAAGAGAGGTGCAGAAACAGGCAAGAGAGGTGCAGAAGCAGGGAGGGGTGCAGAAAGAAGCAAGAGAATTACATAAAGAAGGGAGTGAGATACAGCAAGATCGAAGTGAGGTGCAGAAAGAGACAAGAGAGGTACAGAAAGAGGCAAGAGAAGTGCCCAGAGAGGCAAGTGAGGTGCAGAAAGAAGAGAGTGAAGTACAGAAAGAGGCAAGTGAGGTACAGAAAGAAGAGTGAGGTACAGAAAGAGGAAAGTGAGGTACAGAAAGGGGCAAGAGAAGGGCAGAAATAAGCAACAGAAGCACAGAAAGAGGCAAGAGAAGCACAGAAAGAAGCAAGAAAAGTGCAGGAAGATGCAACTGAAGTGCAGAAAGAGGCAAGAGGAGTGCAGAAAGAGGCAAGATAGGTGCAGAAAGAGGCAAGATAGGTAAAGAAAGAGGCAAGTGAGGTGCTGAAAGAGTCAAGAGAAATTTAGAAAGAGGCAAAAGAACTGCAGAAAGAAGCAACAGAGGTGCAGAAAGAGGTAAGAGAAGTGCAGAATGACACAAGTGAGGTACAGAAAGAAGAATGAGGTGCAGAAAGAGGAAAGTGAGGTACAGAAAGAAGCAAGAGAAGTGCGGAAAGAAGCAAGAGAAGCGCAGAAAGAGGCAAGAGAAGCGCAGAAAGAAGCAAGAGAAGTGCAGAAAAAAACAAGAGAACTGCAAAAAGAGGAAGAAATCTGCAGAAAGAGGAAGAAAGGTGCAGAAAGACGCAAGAGAAGTGCAGAAAGAAGCAAGAGAAGTGCAGAAGGAAGCAACAGAGGTGCAGAAAGAGGGAAGAGAAGTGCAGACAGATGCAAGAGAGGTGCACAAAGAAGAAAAAGGAGTGCAGAAAGAGGCAAGTGAGGTGCAGAAAGAGTCAAGTGAGGTGCAGAAAGAGGCAAGAGAGGTAGAGAAAAAGACAAGAGAAGTGACTAAAGAAGCAACAGAGCTGCAGAAAGAGGCAATAGAAGTGCATAAAAAGGCAAGAGAGGTGCAGAAAGAGGCAAGAGAGGTACAAAAAGAGGGAAGAGAGGTGCAGAAAGAGGCAGGAGGGGTGCAGAAAGAGGCAAGAGGGGTGCTGAAAGAAGCAAGAGAGGTACAGAAAGAAGCAAGAGAAGTGCAGAAAGAACCAACAGAGATGCAGAAAGAAGCAAGAGAAGTGCAGAAAGAGGCAAGAAAGGTGCAGAAACAGGCAAGAGAGGTACAGAAACAGGGAACAGGGGTGCAGAAAGAAGCAAGAGAAGTACAGAAAGAAGAGAGTGAGATACAGCAAGAGGCAAGTGAGGTGCAGAAAGAGACAAGAGAGGTATACAAAGGGACAAGAGAAGTGCAGAGAGAGGCAAGTGAGGTGAAGAAAGAAGACAGTGAGGTGCAAAAAGAGGCAAGTGAGGTACAGAAAGAAGAGTGAGGTGCAGAAAGAGGAAAGTGAGGAACAGAAAGGGGCAAGAGAAGGGCAGAAAGAAGCAACAGAAGCACAGAAAGAGGCAAGAGCAGTACAGAAAGAAGCAAGAAAAGTGCAGGAAGAAGCAATAGAAGTGCAGAAAGAGGCAATAGGAGTGCAGAAAGAGGCACGATAGGTGCAGAAAGAGGCAAGAGAGGTAAAGCAAGAGGCAAGAGAGGTGCTGAAGGAGTCAAGAGAAATGCAGAAAGAGGCAAAAGAAGTGCAGAAAGAAGCAACAGAGGAGCAGAAAGAGGCAAGAGAAGTGCAGAATGACACAAGTGAGGTACAGAAAGAAGAAAGAGGTGCAGAAAGAGGAAAGTGAGGTACAGAAAGAGGCAAGAGAAGTGCAGATAGAAGCAAGAGAAGCACAGAAAGAGGCAAGAGAAGCCCAGAAAAAAGCAAGAGAACTGCAAAAAGAGGAAGAAATCTGCAGAAAAAAGGAAGAAAGGTGCAGAAAGAGACAAGAGAAGTGCAGAAAGAAGAAAGAGAAGTGCAGAAAGAAGCAACAGAGGTGCAGAAAGAGGGAAGAGAAGTGCAGACAGAGGCAAGAGAGGTGCAGAAAGAGGCAAGTGTGGTACAGAAAGAGGCAAGATAGGTGCAGAAAGAGACAAGAGAAGTGCATAAAGAAACAACAGAGTTGCAGAAAGAGGCAATAGAAGTGCATAAAGAGGCAAGAGAGGTGCAGAAAGAGGCACGAGAGGTGCAAAAAGAGGGAAGAGAGGTGCAGAAAGAGGGAAGAGGGGTTCAGAAAGAAGCAAGAGAGGTACAGAAAGAAGCAGGAGAAGTACAGAAAGAACCAACAGAGGTGCAGAAAGAGGCAATAGAACTGCAGAAAGAGGCAACAGAGGTGCAGAAACAGGCAAGAAAGGTACAGAAACAGGGAACAAGGGTGCAGAAAGAAGCAATAGAAGTACAGAAAGAAGAGAGTGAGATACAGCAAGAGGCAAGTGAGGTGCAGAAAGAGACAAGAGAGGTACAGAAAGAGGCAAGAGAAGTGCAGAAAGAGGCAAGTGAGGTGCAGAAAGAAGAGAGTGAGGTGCAGAAAGAGGCAAGTGAGGTACAGAAAGAAGAGTGAGGTGCAGAAAGAGGAAAGTGAGGTACAGAAAGAGGCAAGAGAAGGGCAGAAAGAAGCAACAGAAGCACAGAAAGAGGAAAGAGAAGTACAGAAAGAAGCAAGAAAAGTGCAGGAAGAAGCAGCAGAAGTGCAGAAAGAGGCAAGAGGAGTGCAGAAAGAGGCAAGATAGGTGCAGAAAGAGGCAAGAGAGGCAAAGAAAGAGGCAAGTGAGGTGCTGATAGAGTCAAGAGAAACGCAGAAAGAGGCAAAAGAAGTGCAGAAAGAAGCAACAGAGGTGCAGAAAGAGGCAAGAGAAGTACAGAAAGACACAAGAGAGGTGCAGAAACAGGCAAAAGAGGTACAGAACGAAGCAACAGAGGTGCAGAAAGAGGCAAGAGAAGTGATGAAAGAGACAAGAGAGTTGCAGAAAGAAACAAGAGAGGTGCAGGAAAAAGCAAGAGAAGTGCAGAAAGAAGCAAGTGAGGTGCAGAAAGAGGCAAGAGAGATGCAGAAAGAGGCACGAGAGGTGCAGAAAGAGGCAAGTGAAGTGCAGAAACATCCAAGAGGGGTGCAAAAAGAGGCAAGAGAAATGCAGAAAGAAACAACAGAGGTGCAGAAGGAGGCAAGAGAACTGCAGAAAGAGGAAGGAAAGTTGCAGAAACAGGCAGAGAGGTGCAGAAAGAGGGAACGGGGTACAGAAAGAGGCACATGAGGTGCTGAAAGAGTCAAGAGAAGTGCAGAAAGAGGCAAGAGAGTTGCAGAAAGAAGAGTGAGGTGCAGAAAGAGACAAGTGCGGTGCAGAAAGACACAAGAGAAGTTGCAGAAAGAAGCAAGAGAAGTGCAGAAAGAGGCAATAGAAGTGCAAAGAGCCAAGAAAAGTACAGAAACAGGCAAGAGAAGTGCAGAAAGAAGCAAATGAAGTGAAGAAAGAGGCAATAGAAGTGCATAAAGAGACAAGAGAAGTGCAGAAAGAGCCAAGAAAAGTGCAGAAAGAGGCAAGAGAGGTGCAGAAAGAAGCAGGAAAGGTGCAGAAAGGAGCAAGAGAAGTGCAGAAAGAGGCAAGAGAGGTGCAGAAAGAAGAGAGTGAGGTGCAGAAAGAGTAGGAAATGTGCAGAAAGAGGCAAGAGAAGTGCAGAATGAACCAACAGAGGTGCAGAAAGAGGCAAGAGAAGTGCAGAAAGAGGCATGAGAGGTGTAGAAAGAGGCACAAGAGGTACAGAAAGAGGCAAGTGAGGTGCTGAAAGAGTCAAGAGAAGTGCAGAAATAGGCAAGAGAAGAACAGACAAAAGCAATAGAAGTGCAGGAAGAAGCAATAGAAGTGCAGAAAGAGGCAAGAGAAGTGCAGAAAGAGGCAAGAGAGGTACTGAAAGAGGCAAGTGAGGTGCTGAAAGAGTCAAGAGAAGTGCAGAAAGAGGCAATAGAGGTGCAGAAAGAAGAGTGAGGTGCAGAAAGAGGCGAGTGAGGTGCAGAAAGAGGCAATAGAAGTACAGACAGAGACAAGAGAAGTGCAGAAAGAGACAAGAAAAGTGCAGAAAAAGGCAAGAGAGGTGCAGAAAGAAGAGAGTGAGGTGCAGAAAGAGTAAGAAATATGCAGAAAGAGGCAAGAGAAGTGCAGAAAGAAGCAAGAGAAGTGCAGAAAGAGGCAATTGAAAAGCAGAAAGAGGCAAGATAGGCGCAGGAAGAGGCAAGAGAGGTAAAGAAAGAGGCAAGAGAGGTGCTGAAAGAGCCAAGAGAAACGCAGAAAGAGGCAAAAGAAGTGCAGAAAGAAGCAACAGAGGTGCAGAAAGAGGCAAGAGAAGTTCATAAAGACACAAGAGAGGTGCAGAAACAGGCAAAAGAGGTACAGAACGAAGCAACAGAGAGTGCAGAAAGAAGCAAGAGAAGTGATGAAAGAGACAAGAGAGTTGCAGAAAGAAACAAGAGAGGTGCAGAAAAAAGCAAGAGAAGTGCAGAAAGAAGCAAGTGAGGTGCAGAAAGAGGTAAGAGAGATGCAGAAAGAGGCAAGAGAGGTGCAGAAAGAGGCAAGTGAAGTGCAGAAACAGGCAAGAGGGGTGCAAAAAGAGGCAAGAGAAGTGCAGAAAGAAACAACAGAGGTGCAGAAGGAGGCAAGAACATTGCAGAAAGAGGCAGGAAAGTTGCAGAAAAAGGCAGAGAGGTGCAGAAAGAGGGAACAGGGATGCAGAAAGAGGCAAGTGAGGTGCTGAAAGAGCCAAGAGAAGTACAGAAAGAGGCAAGAGAGGTGCAGAAAGAAGAGTGAGGTGCAGAAAGAGACAAGTGAGGTGCAGAAAGATGCAAGAGAAGTGCAGAGAGAGGCAAGAGGAGCACAGAAAGAAAGAAGAGAAGTGCAGAAAGAGGCAATAGAAGTGCAGAAAGAGCCCAAAAAAGTGCAGAAACAGGCAAGAGTGGTGCAGAAAGAAGCAAATGAAGTGAAGAAAGAGGAAATAGAAGTGCATAAAGAGACAAGAGAAGTGCAGAAAGAGCCAAGAAAAGTGCAGAAAGAGGCAGAAATGGTGCAGAAAGGAGCAGGAGAAGTGCAGAAAGAGGCAAGAGAGGTGCAGAAAGAAGAGAGTGAGGTGCAGAAAGAGTAGGAAATGTGCAGAAAGAGGCAAAAGAAGTACAGCACGAACCAACAGAGGTGCAGAAAGAGGCAAGAGATGTGCAGAAAGAGGCATGAGAGGTGTAGAAAGAGGCAAGAGAGGTATAGAAAGAGGCAAGTGAGGTGCTGAAAAGAGTCAAGAGAAGTGCAGAAAGAGGCAAGAGAAGCACAGAAAGAGGCAGGAAAGGTACAGAAAGAGGCAAGTGAGGTGCTGAAAGAGTCCAGAGAAGTGCAGAAAGAGGCAAGAGAGGTGCAGAAAGAAGAGTGAGGTACAGAAAGAGGCGAGTGAGGTGCAGAAAGGGGCAATAGAAGTGCAGAAAGAGACAAGAGAAGTGCAGAAAGAGACAAGAAAAGTGCAGAAAGAGGCAAGCGAGGTGCAGAAAGAAGCAAGAAAAGTACAGAAAGGAGCCAGAGAAGTGCAGAAAGAGGCAAGAGAGGTGCAGAAAGGAGAGAGTGAGGTGCAGAAAGAGTAAGAAATGTGCAGAAAGAGGCAAGAGAAGTGCATAAAGAGGCAAGAGAGGTGCAGAAAGAAGAGAGTGAGGTGCAGAAAGAGTAAGAAATGTGCAGAAAGAGGCAAGAGAAGTGCAGAAAGAACCAAGAGAAGTGCAGAAAGAAGCAATTGAAAAGCAGAAAGAGGCAAGAGAAGTGCAGAAAGAAGCAACTGAGGTGCAGAAAGAGGCAGGAGAAGTGCAGATAGAGCCAAGAAAAGTTAAGAAACAGGCAAGAGAGGTGCAGAAAGAAGCAAATGAAGTGAAGAAAGAGGCAATAGAAGTCAATCAATCAATCATGTCACTTATAAAGCGCACTACATACCCGCAAGGGTCTCAAGGCGCTGGGGGACGAGGGGGGTGGTGCTGCTACTGATCGAAGAGCCAGGTCTTGAGGAGTCTTCTGAAGGCCAGTAGGTCTTGGGTCTGTCGGAGGTTGGTGGGGAGGGTGTTCCAGGTCTTGGCGGCAAGGTGGGAGAAGGATCTGCCGCCGCCGGTCGTTTTCCGGATGCGGGGGACTGTGGCGAGGGCGAGGCTGGTCGAGCGGAGCTGGCGGGTGGGGGTGTAGAAGCTGAGTCGTCTGTTGAGGTAGGCTGGTCCGGAGTTGTGGAGTGCTTTGTGTGCATGGGTGAGGAGCTTGAAGGTTATCCTCTTGTTGACAGGGAGCCAGTGCAGGTCTCTCAGGTGGGGTGTGATGTGGCTGCGTCGGGGGATGTCGAGGATAAGACGTGCAGAGGCGTTCTGGATGCGTTGCAGCCGTCTCAGGAGCTTAGCCGTCGTTCCTGCGTAGAGGGCGTTTCCGTAGTCCGGCCTGCTGGTGACGAGGGCCTGGGTGACTGTTTTTCTTGTTTCGGTGGGGATCCACTTGAAGATCCTGCGGAGCATTCAGAGGATGTTGAAGCAGGATGAGGAAACGGCGTTGACCTGCTTAGTCATGGAGAGGGTGGGGTCGAGGATGACCCCTAGGTTGCGTACGTGGGTGGCGGGGCTGTTCCCAGTGATGTTGGCCACCAGGAGTCGTCCCAGGCTGAAGGGTTGGAACCAAGGATGAGGACCTCCATCTTGTCCGAGTTCAGCTTCAGGCGGCTGGTCCTCATCCATTCGGCAACGGCCTTCATTCCTTCGTGGAGGTGGGCTTTGGCGGTGTGAGGGTCTTTGGTGAGGGAGAGGATCAGCTGGGTGTCGTCAGCGTAGGAGATGATGTTGAGGTTGTGCTGTCGGGCGGCGTGGGCGAGGGGTGCCATGTAGATGTTGAACAGCGTTGGGCTGAGGGAGGAGCCTTGGGGTACGCCGCAGATGATCTTGGTGGCCTTGGATCAGAAGGGGCGAGGCGGACGCTTTGTGTTCTGCCGGAAAGGAAGGATGTGGTCCAGTCCAGGGCCTTCTCTTGGATCCCGGCGTCGTGAAGGCGTGTTGCGTAGTGTGTGGTGGCAGACCGTGTCGAAGGCGGCTGATAGGTCCAGGAGGATGAGGGCTGCTGTTTCTCCGTTGTCTAGCAGGGTCCTGATGTCATCGGTGGCGGCGATGAGGGCGGTTTCGGTGCTGTGGTTGCTGCGGAAGCCGGACTGGGAAGGGTCAGGATGTTGTTCTCCTCGAGGTAGCGGGTCAGTTGTTTGTTGACGATTTTCTCGGTGATCTTCGCGGGGAACGGGAGCAGAGAGATGGGTCGGAAGTTCTTGAGGTCCTTGGGGTCTGCCTTGGGTTTCTTGAGTAAGGCGGTGATCTCGGCGTGCTTCCAGCTTTCCGGGAAGGTTGCTGTCTCGAAGGAGATGTTGATTATTTTCCGGAGATGGGGCGCGATAGCTGTGCTGGCTTTGTTGAAGATGTGGTGAGGGCACGGGTCTAGCGGTGAACCGGAGTGGATGGTGTTCATGATCTCGCTGGTGTCCTCGTCGTTGATGTTGGTCCAGGAGAGCAGGCGGTTGGTGGTTGTGGGGGCAGTGGTCTCGGTGGTTGCCGGGGCGGTCGTGGTGTTGAAGCTGTCGTGGATGTCGGCGATTTTGCGGTGGAAGAAGGTGGCCAGTGAGTCGCACAGGTCTCGCGATGGCTGGATGTCGTTGGTGTTGGAGCTGGGGTTGGAGAGTTCCTTCACGATGTTGAAGAGCTCTTTGCTGTTGTGTGCGTTGTTGTCCTAGGCGGTCTTTGAGTGAGGCCCTTTTGGCGGATCTGATGAGGTGATGGTGACTGCGGGTGGCGCTCTTGTGGGCGGCGTAGCTGTCCGCTGTCCGTTCGTGGAGCCAGATCTTCTCCAGTTTTCGGCATGTTTGTTTGGAGGCCTGGAGGTCTTCGGTGAACCAGGTGGCTTTCTTGCTGGTGTGGCTGTTGGGCGGATTCTTGAGCAGGGCGAGGGTGTTGGCGCAGTCGTCGATCCACTGTCTGAGGTTGCGGGCGGCGGTGTCGGGGTCGGAGGGTTCGGCGGGTGGGCTCAGGGCGAGGGTTGTGGTGAGCTGGTCTTCTGTGACTCTGCTCCAGCAGCGGCGAGGCATTTGTTCGGTGCGGTGGTGCGTGGTGGGCTTCCTGTAGGTGAAGTGGATGCAGTGGTGGTCAGTCCAGTGGGGTTCGGAGGTGTGGTTGAAGGAGACGTGTGGGCTTGCGGAAAAGATGGAGTCTAGCGTGTGGCCGGCGGCGTGGGTGGGTGTGAGTCACGAGCTGTCTGAGTCCGAGGGTGGCGAGGTTGTCGATCAGGGTGGTGGAGTTGGTGTCCTTGTTGTTCTCGAGGTGGAAGTTCAGGTCCCGAGGAGGATGTAGTCCGTGGAGGCGATGGCGTGTGTGCTGACTAAGTCAGCGATGGAATCGCTGAACTGTGGTCGGGGTCCGGGGGTCTGTAGATGAGGGTTCCTCTGAGGGTGGTGTTGGGATCGGTGTGGATCTGGAAGTGCATGTGTTCGGCGGTGCTGAGGGTGTCGTCGGTGTTGGTTGAGACTCTGAGGGTGTTCCTGTGGACGATGGCGATGCCTCCTCCGACTCCGTTGGTGCGGTCCCTGCGGGTGATCTTGTATCCGTCCGGGATGGCAATGGCGATGTCGGGGGCTGAAGCGGGATTCAGCCAGGTCTCCGTCAGGAATGCGACGTCTGGGGAGGTTGAGTCGAGAAGGTCCCAGAGTTCGATGGCGTGTTTGCGGGCGGAGCGGGTGTTGAGGAGGATGCATCTGAGGTAGTTGGGTTCTTTCCTGGGCGGTGGTTTGGCACGGCGGAGTGCTGGCGAAGCTGCAGTTCCGGCAGGTGAAGAGGCCCTTGGGTGCGCTTCGGGGTGGCCTGGTAGCAGGCGTGATGTTTTCCGGGGTTGAGTGCGTGGAGGGTGCTGGCGTCGTATCGGCGTCTGTTGATGTGGCGGGCGTGGGGGATGCCCGGACCAGGGGGTCTGGTGCTGGGCGCGGTCACGGCGCGGACGGGCGCAGACGGGCTTGCCTTAGGCGCGCCTTTGGCGCGTCCGCCATAAATGGGGAGGTGGGAGGGAGGAGCAGGGAATGGGGCCGCGAATGGGCAGTGAGGGGGCGGGGCCGCAGGGGCGCAGCGGCGGGAAACAGGCACAGAAGGGAAAACAAGCACAATCAGGGCATCAAGGGGGCACAGAAAGGAAAAAAAGCAGAGCACAATCAGGGGCAGCAAGGGGCACAGAAAGGAAAAACGAGCACAATCAGGGGCAGCAAGGGGGCACAGAAAGGAAAAACGAGCACAATCAGGGGCAGCAGGGGGCACAGAAAGGGAAAAAAACCGAGCACAATCAGGGGCAGCAAGGGGCACAGAAAGGAAAAAAGCGACCACAATCAGGGGCAGCAAGGGGGCACAGAAAGGAAAAAAAAAACGAGAACAATCAGGGGCAGCAAGGGGGCACAGAAAGGAAAAAAAACGAGCACAATCAGGGGCAGCAAGGGGCACAGAAAGGAAAAAAAATGAGCACAATCAGGGGCAGCAAGGGGCACAGAAAGGAAAAACGAGCACAATCAGGGGCAGCAAGGGGGCACAGAAAGGAAAACGAGGCACAATCAGGGGCAGCAAGGGGGCACAGAAAGGAAAAACGAGGCACAATCAGGTGTGTGCATAAAGAGACAAGAAAAGTGCAGAAAGAGGCAAGAGAAGCACAGACAGAAGCAAGAGAAGTGCAGGAAGAAGCAATAGAAGTGCAGAAAGAGGCAAGAGAAGTGCAGAAAGAGGCAATAGAGGTACAGAAAGAGGCAAGTGAAGTGCTGAAAGAGTCAAGAGAAGTGCAGAAAGAGGCAAGAGAGGTGCAGAAAGAAGAGTGAGGTACAGAAAGAGGTGAGTGAGGTGCAGAAAGGGGCAATAGAAGTGCAGAAAGAGACAAGAGAAGTGCAGAAAGAGACAAGAAAAGTGCAGAAAGAGGCAAGCGAGGTGCAGAAAGAAGCAAAAAAAATGTACAGAAAGGAGCCAGAGAAGTGCAGAAAGAGGCAAGAGAGGTGCAGAAAGAAGAGAGTGAGGTGCAGAAAGAGTAAGAAATGTGCAGAAAGAGGCAAGAGAAGTGCAGAAAGAGGCAAGAGAAGTACAGAAAGAAGCAAGAGAGGTGCAGGAAGAAGCAACAGAAGTGCAGAAAAAGGCAAGAGAAGTGCAGAAAGAGGCAAGAGAAGTGCAGAAAGAGGCAATTTAAAGCAGAAAGAGGCATGAGAAGTGCAGAAAGAAGCAACTGAGGTGCAGAAAGAGGCAGGAGAAGTGCAGAAAGAACCAACAGAGGTACAGAAAGAGGCAAGAGAAGTGCAGAAAGAGGCATGAGAGGTGGAGAAAGAGGCAAGAGAGGTACAGAAAGAGGCAAGTGAGGTGCTGAAAAGAGTCAAGAGAAGTGCAGAAAGAGGCAAGAGAAGCACAGACAGAAGTAAGAGAAGTGCAGGAAGAAGCAATAGAAGTGCAGAAAGAGGCAAGAGAAGTGCAGAAAGAGGCAAGAGAGGTACAGAAAGAGGCAAGTGAGGTGCTAGAAAGAGTCAAGAGAAGTGCAGAAAGAGGCTAAGAGAGGTGCAGAAAGAAGCAAGTGAGGTACAGAAAGAGGCAAGTGAGGTGCAGAAAGGAGCAATAGAAGTGCAGAAAGAGACAAGAGAAGTGCAGAAAGAGACAAGAGAAGTGCAGAAAGAGGCAAGCGAGGTGCAGAAAGAAGCAAAAAAATGTACAGAAAGGAGCCAGAGAAGTGCAGAAAGAGGCAAGAGAGGTGCAGAAAGAAGAGAGTGAGGTGCTGAAAGAGTAAGAAATGTGCAGAAAGAGGCAAGAGAAGTGCAGAAAGAGGCAAGAGAGGTGCAGAAAGAAGAGAGTGAGGTGCAGAAAGAGTAAGAAATGTGCAGGAAAAGGCAAGAGAAGTGCAGAAAGAGGCAAGAGAAGTGCAGAAAGGGGCAATTGAAAGCAGAAAGAGGCATGAGAAGTGCAGAAAGAAGCAACTGAGGTGCAGAAAGAGGCAGGAGAAGTGCAGAAAGAACCAACAGAGGTACAGAAAGAGGCAAGAGAAGTGCAGAAAGAGGCATGAGAGGTGGAGAAATAGGCAAGAGAGGTACAGAAAGAGGCAAGTGAGGTGCTGAAAAGAGTCAAGAGAAGTGCAGAAAGAGGCAAGAGAAGAACAGAAAGAAGCAAGAGAAGTGCAGGAAGAAGCAACAGAAGTGCAGAAAGAGGCAAGAGAAGTGCAGAAAGAGGCAAGAGAGGTGCAGAAAGAGGCAAGTGAGGTGCTGAAAGAGTCAAGAGGAGTGCAAATAGAGGCAAGCGAGATGCATAAAGAAGAGTGAGGTGCAGAAAGAGGCAAGTGAGGTGCAGAAAGAGGCAACAGAAGTGCAGAAAGAGACAAGAGAAATGCAGAAAGAGCCAAGAAAAGTGCAGAAAGAGGCAAGAGAGGTGCAGTAAGTAGCAAGAAATGTACATAAAAGAACCAGAGAAGTGCAGAAAGAGGAAAGAGAGGTGCAGAAAGAAGAGAGTGAGGTGCAGAAGAGTAAGAAAGGTGCAGAAAGAGGCAAGAGAAGTGCAGAAAGAAGCAAGAGAAATGCAAAAAGAGGCAAGAGAAGTGCAGAAAGAAGCAACTGAGGTGCAGAAAGTGGCAAGAGAAGTGCAGAAAGACACAGGAGAGGTGCAGAAACAGCCAAAAGAGGTACAGAAAGAAGCAACAGAGGTGCAGAAAGAAGCAAGCGAAGTGATGAAACAGACATGAGAGTTGCAGAAAGAAACAAGAGAGGTGCTGAAAAAAGCAAGAGAAGTGCAGAAACACGCATGTGAGGTGCAGAAAGAGGCAAGAGAGGTGCAGAAAGAGGCAGGTGAGGTGCAGAAACAGGCAAGAGGGGCACAGAAAAAGGCAAGAGAAGTGCAGAAAGGAACAACAGAGGTGCAGAAGGAGGCAAAAGAACTGCAGAAAGAGTCAGGAGATTTGCAGAAATAGGCAAGAGAGGTGCAAAAAGAGGGAACAGGGGTGCAGAAAGAGGCAAGAGAGATGCAGAATGAGGGAAGAGGGATACAGAAAGAAGCAAGAGAGATACAGAAAGAAGCAAGAGAGGTGCAGAAAGAAGCAACAGAGGTGCAGAAAGAGGCAAGAGAACTGAAGAAACAGCAAGAGAACTGAAGAAACAGGCAAGAGCGGTACAGAAACAGGCAAGAGAGGTGCAGAAAGAGGGAACAGGGGTGCAGAAATAAGCAAGAGAGGTACAGAAAGAGGCAAGAGAAGTGCAGAGAGAGGAAAATGAGGTGCAGAAAGAAGAGAGTGAGGTGCAGGAATAGGCAAGTGAGGTGCAGAAAGAAGAGTGAGGTACAGAAAGAGGAAAGTGAGGTACAGAAAAAGGCAAGAGAAGCACAGAAAGATCCAACAGAAGTGCAGAACAAAACAAGAGAGGTGCGGAAAGAGGCCAGAAAAACACAGAAAGAGGCAAGAGAACTACAGAAATGAGAGAGTGAGGTACAGCAAGAGGCAAGTGAGATGCAGAAAGAGAAAAGAGAGGTACAGAAAGAGGCAAGAGAAGTGCAGAGAGAGGCAAATGAGGTGCAAAAAGAAGAGAGTGAGGTGCAGAAAGAGGCAAGTGAGGAACAGAAAGAAGAGTGAGGTACAGAAAGAGGAAACTGAGGTACAGAAAGAGGCAAGAGAAGTGCACAGAGACGAAAGAGAAGCACAGAAAGAGGCAAGAGAAGCAAAGAAAGAAGCAAGTTAAGTGCAGAAAGAAGCAACAGCAGTGCAGAAAGAGGCAAGAGAAGTGCAGAAAGAGGCAAGAGAGGTGAAACAGGCAAGAGAGGTACAGAAAGAGGCAAGTGAGGTGCTGAAAGAGAAAAGAGAAGTGTAGAAAGAGGCAAGAGAGGCGCAGAAAGAAGACTGAGGTGCAGAAAGAGGCAAGTGAGGTGTAGGAAAAAGCAACAGAAGTACAATAAAGGGGCAAGTGAGGTGCAGAAGGAGGCAAGAGAGGTGCAGAAAGAGGCAAGAGAGGTGCAGAAAGAAGAGTGAGGTGCAGAAAGAGGCAAGAGAAGTGCAGGAAGAAGCAACAGAAGTGCAGAAAAAGGCAAGAGAAGTGCAGAAAGAGGCAAGAGAAGTGCAGAAAGAGGCAATTTAAAGCAGAAAGAGGCATGAGAAGTGCAGAAAGAAGCAACTGAGGTGCAGAAAGAGGCAGGAGAAGTGCAGAAAGAACCAACAGAGGTACAGAAAGAGGCAAGAGAAGTGCAGAAAGAGGCATGAGAGGTGGAGAAAGAGGCAAGAGAGGTACAGAAAGAGGTAAGTGAGGTGCTGAAAAGAGTCAGGAGAAGTGCAGAAAGAGGCAAGAGAAGCACAGACAGAAGTAAGAGAAGTGCAGGAAGAAGCAATAGAAGTGCAGAAAGAGGCAAGAGAAGTGCAGAAAGAGGCAAGAGAGGTACAGAAAGAGGCAAGTGAGGTGCTGAAAGAGTCAAGAGAAGTGCAGAAAGAGGCTAGAGAGGTGCAGAAAGAAGAGTGAGGTACAGAAAGAGGCGAGTGAGGTGCAGAAAGGGGCAATAGAAGTGCAGAAAGAGACAAGAGAAGTGCAGAAAGAGACAAGAAAAGTGCAGAAAGAGGCAAGCGAGGTCACAAAGAAGCAAAAAAATGTACAGAAAGGAGCCAGAGAAGTGCAGAAAGAGGCAATAGAGGTGCAGAAAGAAGAGAGTGAGGTGCAGAAAGAGTAAGAAATGTGCAGAAAGAGGCAAGAGAAGTGCAGAAAGAGGCAAGAGAGGTGCAGAAAGAAGAGAGTGAGGTGCAGAAAGAGTAAGAAATGTACAGAAAAAGGCAAGAGAAGTGCAGAAAGAGGCAAGAGAAGTGCAGAAAGGGGCAATTGAAAGCAGAAAGAGGCATGAGAAGTGCAGAAAGAAGCAACTGAGGTGCAGAAAGAGGCAGGAGAAGTGCAGAAAGAACCAACAGCGGTACAGAAAGAGGAAAGAGAAGTGCAGAAAGAGGCATGAGAGGTGGAGAAATAGGCAAGAGAGGTACAGAAAGAGGCAAGTGAGGTGCTGAAAAGAGTCAAGAGAAGTGCAGAAAGAGGCAAGAGAAGTACAGAAAGAAGCAAGAGAAGTGCAGGAAGAAGCAACAGAAGTGCAGAAAGAGGCAAGAGAGGTGCAGAAAGAGGCAAGAGAGGTGCAGAAAGAGGCAAGTGAGGTGCAGAAAGAGTCAAGAGAAGTGCAAATAGAGGCAAGCCAGATGCATAAAGAAGAGTGAGGTGCAGAAAGAGGCAAGTGAGGTGCAGAAAGAGGCAACAGAAGTGCAGAAAGAGACAAGAGAAATGCAGAAAGAGCCAAGAAAAGTGCAGAAAGAGGCAAGAGAGGTGCAGTAAGTAGCAAGAAATGTACATAAAGGAACCAGAGAAGTGCAGAAAGAGGAAAGAGAGGTGCAGAAAGAAGAGAGTGAGGTGCAGAAGAGTAAGAAAAGTGCAGAAAGAGGCAAGAGAAGTGCAGAAAGAAGCAAGAGAAATGCAAAAAAAGGCAAGAGAAGTGCAGAAAGAAGCAAGTTAAGTGCAGAAAGAAGCAACAGCAGTGCAGAAAGAGGCAAGAGAAGTGCAGAAAGAGGCAAGAGAGGTGGAAACAGGCAAGAGAGGTGCAGAAAGAGGCAAGTGAGGTGCTGAAAGAGACAAGAGAAGTGTAGAAAGAGGCAAGAGAGGCGCAGAAAGAAGACTGAGGTGCAGAAAGAGGCAAGTGAGGTGTAGGAAAGAAGCAACAGAAGTGCAATAAAGGGGCAAGTGAGGTGCAGAAGGAGGCAAGAGAGGTGCAGAAAGAGGCAAGAGAGGTGCAGAAAGAAGAAGTGAGGTGCAGAAAGAGGCAAGAGAAGTGCAGGAAGAAGCAACAGAAGTGCAGAAAGAGGCAAGAGGTGCAGAAAGAGGCAAGAGAAGTGCAGAAAGAGGCAATTTAAATGCAGAAAGAGGCATGAGAAGTGCAGAAAGAAGCAACTGAGGTGCAGAAAGAGGCAGGAGAAGTGCAGAAAGAACCAACAGAGGTACAGAAAGAGGCAAGAGAAGTGCAGAAAGAGGCATAGAGAGGTGGAGAAAGAGGCAAGAGAGGTACAGAAAGAGGCAAGTGAGGTGCTGAAAAGAGTCAAGAGAAGTGCAGAAAGAGGCAAGAGAAGTACAGACAGAAGTAAGAGAAGTGCAGGAAGAAGCAATAGAAGTGCAGAAAGAGGCAAGAGAAGTGCAGAAAGAGGCAAGAGAGGTACAGAAAGAGGCAAGTGAGGTGCTGAAAGAGTCAAGAGAAGTGCAGAAAGAGGCTAGAGAGGTGCAGAAAGAAGAGTGAGGTACAGAAAGAGGCGAGTGAGGTGCAGAAAGGGGCAATAGAAGTGCAGAAAGAGACAAGAGAAGTGCAGAAAGAGACAAAGAAAAGTGCAGAAAGAGGCAAGCGAGGTGCAGAAAGAAGCAAAGAAATGTACAGAAAGGAGCCAGAGAGGTGCAGAAAGAGGCAAGAGAGGTGCAGAAAGAAGAGAGTGAGGTGCAGAAAGAGTAAGAAATGTGCAGAAAGAGGCAAGAGAAGTGCAGAAAGAGGCAAGAGAGGTGCAGAAAGAAGAGAGTGAGGTGCAGAAAGAGGTAAGAAATGTGCAGAAAAAGGCAAGAGAAGTGCAGAAAGAGGCAAGAGAAGTGCAGAAAGAGGCAATTGAAGTGCAGAAAGAGGCATGAGAAGTACAGAAAGAAGCAACTGAGGTGCAGAAAGTGGCAGGAGAAGTGCAGAAAGAACCAACAGAGGTACAGAAAGAGGCAAGAGAAGTGCAGAAAGAGGCATGAGAGGTGGAGAAATAGGCAAGAGAGGTACAGAAAGAGGCAAGTGAGGTGCTGAAAAGAGTCAAGAGAAGTGCAGAAAGAGGCAAGAGAAGCACAGAAAGAAGCAAGAGAAGTGCAGGAAGAAGCAACAGAAGTGCAGAAAGAGGCAAGAGAAGTGCAGAAAGAGGCAAGAGAGGTGCAGAAAGAGGCAAGTGAGGTGCTGAAAGAGTCAAGAGAAGTGCAAATAGAGGCAAGCAAGATGCATAAAGAAGAGTGAGGTGCAGAAAGAGGCAAGTGAGGTGCAGAAGGAGGCAACAGAAGTGCAGAAAGAGACAAGAGAAATGCAGAAAGAGCCAAGAAAAGTGCAGAAAGAGGCAAGAGAGGTGCAGTAAGTAGCAAGAAATGTACATAAAGGAACCAGAGAAGTGCAGAAAGAGGCAAGAGAGGTGCAGAAAGAAGAGAGTGAGGTGCAGAAAGAGGTAAGAAAGGTGCAGAAAGAGGCAAGAGAAGTGCAGAAAGAAGCAAGAGAAGTGCAGAAAGAGGCAAGAGAAGTGCAGAAAGAAGCAACAGAGGTGCAGAAAGAGGCAAGAGAAGTGCAGAAAGACGCAAGAGAGGTGCAGAAACAGCCAAGAGAGGTACAGAAAGAAGCAACAGAGGTGCAGAAAGAAGCAAGCGAAGTGATGAAACAGACATGAGAGGTGCAGAAAGAAACAAGAGAGGTGCTGAAAAAAGCAAGAGAAGTGCAGAAAGACGCAAGTGAGGTGCAGAAAGAGGCAAGAGAGGTGCAGAAAGAGGCAGGTGAGGTGCAGAAAGAGGCAAGAGAGGTACAGAAAAAGGCAAGAGAAGTGCAGAAAGGAACAACAGAGGTGCAGAAGGAGGCAAAAGAACTGCAGAAAGAGTCAGGAGATTTGCAGAAAGAGGCAAGAGAGGTGCAGAAAGAGGGAACAGGGGTGCAGAAAGAGGCAAGAGAGAGTGCAGAAATGAGGCAAGAGGGATGCAGAAAGAAGCAAGAGAGATGCAGAAAGAAGCAAGAGAGGTGCAGAAAGAAGCAACAGAGGTGCAGAAAGAGGCAAGAGAACTGAAGAAACAGCAAGAGAACTGAAGAAACAGGCAAGAGCGGTACAGAAACAGGCAAGAGAGGTGCAGAAAGAGGGAACAGAGGTGCAGAAATAAGCAAGAGAGGCACAGAAAGAGGCAAGAGAAGTGCAGAGAGAGGAAAATGAGGTGCAGAAAGAAGAGTGAGGTGCAGAAATAGGCTAGTGAGGTGCAGAAAGAAGAGTGAGGTACAGAAAGAGGAAAGTGAGGTACAGAAAAAGGCAAGAGAAGTACAGAAAGATCCAACAGAAGTGCAGAACAAAACAAGAGAGGTGCGGAAAGAGGCCAGAAGAGAGCACAGAAAGAGGCAAGAGAACTACAGAAATGAGAGAGTGAGGTGCAGCAAGAGGAAAGTGAGATGCAGAAAGAGAAAAGAGAGGTACAGAAAGAGGCAAGAGAAGTGCAGAGAGAGGCAAATGAGGTGCAGAAAGAAGAAAGTGAGGTGCAGAAAGAGGCAAGTGAGGAACAGAAAGAAGAGTGAGGTACAGAAAGAGGAAACTGAGGTGCAGAAAGAGGCAAGAGAAGTGCACAGAGACGCAAGAGAAGCACAGAAAGAGGCAAGAGAAGCAACGAAAGAAGCAAGTAGAAGTGCAGAAAGAAGCAACAGCAGTGCAGAAAGAGGCAAGAGAAGTGCAGAAAGAGGCAAGAGAGGTGAAACAGGCAAGAGAGGTACAGAAAGAGGCAAGTGAGGTGCTGAAAGAGAAAAGAGAAGTGTAGAAAGAGGCAAGAGAGGAGCAGAAAGAAGACTGAGGTGCAGAAAGAGGCAAGTGAGGTGTAGGAAAAAGCAACATAAGTACAATAAAGGGGCAAGTGAGGTGCAGAAGGAGGCAAGAGAGGTGCAGAAAGAGGCAAGAGGAGCCAGAAAGAAAGAAGAGAAGTGTAGAAAGAATCAATAGAAGTGCGGAAAGAGCCAAGAAAAGTGCAGAAAGAGGCAAGAGAGGTGCAGAAAGAAGCAGGAGAAGTGCAGAAAGAGGCAATAGTAGTGCAGAAAGAGAAAAGAAAAGTGCAGAAAGAGGCAAGAGAGGTGCAGAAAGAAGCAAGAAAAGTACAGAAAGGAGCAGGAGAAGTGCAGAAAGAGGCAAGAGAGATGCAGAAAGAAGAGAGTGAGGTGCAGAAAGAGTAAGAAATGTACAGAAAGAGGCAAGAGAAGTGCAGAAAGAACCAACAGAGGTGCAGAAGGAGGCAAGAGAACTGCAGAAAGAGGCAAGAGAGGTGCAGAAACAGGCAAGAGAGGTGCAGAAACAGGGAACAGGGGTGCAGAAAGAAGCAAGAGAATTACAGAAAGAAGAGAGTGAGATACAGCAAGAGGCAAGTGAGGTGCAGAAAGAGACAAGAGAGGTACAGAAAGAGGCAAGAGAAGTGCCGAGAGAGGCAAGTGAGGTGCTGAAAGAAGAGAGTGAGGTGCAGAAAGAGGAAAGTGAGTTACAGAAAGAAAAAACAGAGGTGCAGAAGGAGGCAAAAGAATTGCAGAAAGAGTCAGGAGAGTTGCAGAAACAGGCAAGAGAGGTGCAAAAAGAGGGAACAGGGGTGCAGAAAGAGGCAAGAGAACTACAGAAAGGAGAGAGTGAGGTACAGCAAGAGGCAAGTGAGATGCAGAAAGAGAAAAGAGAGGTACAGAAAGAGGCAAGAGAAGTGCAAAGAGAGGCAAATGAGGTGCAAAAAGAAGAGATTGAGGTGCAGAAAGAGGCAAGTGAGGAACAGAAAGAAGAGTGAGGTACAGAAAGAGGAAAGTGAGGTACAGAAAGAGGCAAGAGAAGTGCAGAGAGTCGCAAGAGAAGCACAGAAAGAAGCAAGAGAAGCAAAGAAAGAAGCAAGTTAAGTGCAGAAAGAAGCAACAGCAGTGCAGAAAGAGGCAAGAGAAGTGCAGAAAGAGGCAAGAGAGGTGCAGAAACAGGCAAGAGAGGTACAGAAAGAGGCAAGTGAGGTGCTGAAAGAAAAAGAGAAGTGCAGAAAGAGGCAAGAGAGGCGCAGAAAGAAGAGTGAGGTGCAGAAAGAGGCAAGTGAGGTGCAGGAAAAAGCAAGAGAAGTGCAATAAAGGGGCAAGTGAGGTGCAGAAAGAGGCAAGAGAGGTGCAGAAAGAGGCAAGTGAGGTGCTGAAAAAGTCAAGAGAAGTGCAGAAAGAGGCAAGAGAGATGCAGAAAGAAGAGTGAGGTGCAGAAAGAGGCAAGTGAGGTGCAGAAAGAGGCAAGAGAAGTGCAGAAAGAAGCAAGAGAAGTGCAGAAAGAGGCAAGAGGAGCCAGAAAGAAAGAAGAGAAGTACAGAAAGAGGCAATAGAAGTGCAGAAAGAGCCAAGAAAAGTGCAGAAAGAGGCAAGAGAGGTGCAGAAAGAAGCAGGGGAAGTGCAGAAAGAGGCAATAGAAGTGCAGAAAAAGACAAGAAAAGTGCAGAAAGAGGCAAGAGAGGTACAGAAAGAAGCAAGAAAAGTGCAGAAAGGAGCAGGAGAAGTGCAGAAAGAGGCAAGAGAGATGCAGAAAGAAGAGAGTGAGGTGCAGAAAGAGTAAGAAATGTACAGAAAGAGGCAAGAGAAGTGCAGAAAGAACCAACAGAGGTGCAGAAGGAGGCAAGAGAACTGCAGAAAGAGGCAAGAGAGGTGCAGAAACAGGCAAGAGAGGTGCAGAAAGAAGCAACAGAGGTGCAGAAAGAGGCAACAGAGGTGCAGAAAGAGGCAAGAGAACTGAAGAAACAGGCAAGAGCGGTGCAGAAACAGGCAAGAGAGGTGCAGAAAGAGGGAACAGGGGTGCAGAAAGAAGCAAGAGTATTACAGAAAGAAGAGAGTGAGATACAGCAAGAGGCAAGTGAGGTGCAGAAAGAGACAAGAGAGGAACGGAAAGAGGCAAGATAAGTTCAGAGAGAGGCAAGTGAAGTGCAGAAAGAAGAGAGTGAGGTGCAGAAAGAGGCAAGTGAGTTTCAGAAAGAAGAGTGAGGTGCAGAAAGACAAAAGTGAGGTACAGAAGCAGGCAAGAGAAGTGCAGAAAGAAGGAAGAGAAGTACAGAAAGAGGCAAAAGAAGCACAGAAAGAAGCAACAGAAGTGCAGAAAGAGGCAAGAGAAGTGCAGAAAGAGGCAAGAGAGGTGCGGAAAGAGGCAAGAGAGGTACAGAAAGAGGCAAGCGAGGTGCTGAAAGAGTCAAGAGAAGTGCAGAAAGAGGCAAGAGAGGTGCAGAAAGAAAAGTGAGGTACAGAAAGAGGCAAGTGAGGTGCAGAAAGAGGCAAGAGAGGTATGGAAAGAAGCAAGAGAAGAGCAGAAACGAGCCATGAAAAGTGCAGAAAGAGCCATGAAAAGTGCAGAAAGAGCCAAGAGAGGTGCGCAGAGAAGCAAGAAAAGTACAGAAAGGAGCAAGAGAGATGCAGAAAGAGGCAAGAGAGGTGCAGAAAGAGGGAAGAGGGATACAGAAAGAGGCAAGAGCGGTACAGAAAGAAGCAAGAGAGGTGCAGAAAGAAGCAACAGAGGTGCAGAAAGGGGCAAGAGAACTGAGGAAACAGGCAAGAGAGGTGCAGAAACAGGCAAGAGAGGTGCAGAAAGAGGGAACAGGGGTGCATAAATAAGCAAGAGAGGTACAGAAAGAGGCAAGAGAAGTGCAGAGAGAGGAAAATGAGGTGCAGAAAGAAGAGAGTGAGGTGCAGAAATAGGCAAGTGAGGTGCAGAAAGAGGAGTGAGGTACAGAAAGAGGAAAGTGAGGTACAGAAAAAGGCAAGAGAAGTACAGAAAGAGGCAACAGAAGTGCAGAAAAAACAAGAGAGGTGCGGAAAGAGTAAGAAATGTGCAGAAAGAGGCAAGAGAAGTGCAGAAAGAGGCAAGAGAAATACAGAAAGAGGCAAGAGAAGTACAGAAAGAAGAGAGTGAGTGTAGGAGAGTAAGATCTGCTTCACATGGGTACCCCACTTTTTGCTGATGCTTCACTGTTTTTCGACTTTAGTCTGGCTGGGGCCCTGCTAATCAGAACCCCAGCCTAGCTGCTTCCTCTCTAAAATGGTTTCCATGTGCCCTAGGCACATCTCTGATTGGAATCTGGAGTGCCCTTATAAGTCCCTAGTATATGGTATACTATGTACCCAGGGCATAGGCACCTCAGAGGCCTACCAGGGGCTGCAGCATGTATTGTGCCACCCCTGGAAGGCCATCCAAAATGACACCAAAGGTCTGCTACTGCAGCCTGGGTAAGGTGGTGCATGCACCCCTTACAGTGGTATGGGCTACCTATATCACTACCATTGCACACACATACAAACCTATAAGTCACTCCTATGGCAGGCCTTACCAATCCTGAAGGCAGAGTGCTTGGTTTTTATGTGAGAGGGTGCCCCTGCATGAGCAGAGCCCCTCTGCAGCGTTCGAGTCCCTCCTCTGATGCTGTTTGTGGTACAGCCTGACCATATACTCTTAAGTGCATTATATCCTCGCGGTACAATGCTAACTTTGGACTGGCTGCACCAAAACATGTCGTGTTTGGTGTCAAACATCTTGGAATACTACCCCCCCGCCAGTCCTGGCGGCGGGGGTAGCATTCCACCCTTCTAGAGGAGAGACATGTACACACCGGGCTACCCGGTAACTTCTTTCCAGAGCCCTGGCATCACAAAATGGATGCCGCTGCCACAGACACGGGTCTGGCCTCCTGCTGCTGACTGAAACTCCGGCAGGGGAGGCCTGGACAATAGGTTTCCTGTCGAAGGGAGGTGTAACCACCTCCCCAGACAGGATAGTGTGTATTGGGGCTGGGCGGGAGCACCCTCTGGTGCTTTGAAGTCCTGCACTGGGGGCACATTTGGTGTCCCTGTGCATATGCCAGTTCAAACCGGTTGCAGGGGCTACCTGCCCCAGCTCTGGCGCAAAACTGGACAAAGGGAAATGGGTGTAACCACTCCTCTTCCCTGAAACTCCCATAGGTGGATCCCCAGAGTATGTCCAACCCCCTAACTTTGTATAAGTATGGGACCCCAGTCCTTAGGACTTTAGATTATCCCGGTCTGTAGGAAGGTGGAATCTGACTATATGGTTGCCCCCACTTTTTTCCTGGTGTTTTGCTGGTTTATGACTTAGTTGGACTGGGATCCTGCTATTCAGGGCCCCAGTCTATCTGCTTCCTCTATAAAATGGTTTCCATGTGCCTTAGGCACATCTCTGATTGGAATCTGGAGTGCCCTTATAAGTCCCTAGTATATGGTATACTATGTACCCAGGGCATAGGTACCTCAGAGGCCTACCAGGGGCTGCAGCATGTATTGTGCCACCCCTGGAAGGCCAGCCAAAAGGACACCACAGGTCTGCTACTGCAGCCTGGGTAAGGTGGTGCATGCACCCCTTACTGTGATATAGGCTACCTATATCACTACATACATACACACATATAAACCTATAAGTCACTCCTATGGCAGGCCTTATCAATCCTGAAGGCAGAGTGCATGGTTCCTATGTGAGAGGGTGCCCCTGCATGAGCTGGGTCCCTCTGCAGCGTTCGGAGACCCTTCTCTGATGCTGTTTGTAGTGCAGCCTGACCATATACTCTTAAGCGCATTATAACCTTGCGTTAAATGCTAACTTTGGGATGGCTGCACATCTTGGAATACTACCCCCCCGCCAGTTCTGGTGGCGGGGGTAGCATTCCACCCTTCTAGAGGGAAAGACATGTACACACCGGTATACCCGGTACTGACTTTCCAGAGCCCTGGCATCACAAAATGGATGCCGCTGCCACAGACACGAGTCTGGCCTCCTGCTGCTGACCGAAACTCCAGCAGGGGAGGCCTGGACAATAGGTTCCTGTCCCAGGGAGGTGTGACCACCTCCCCAGACAGGATAGTGTGTATTGGGGCTGGGCGGGAGCACTCTCGGGTGCTTTGAAGTCCTGCACTGGGGGCACACTTGGTGTCCCTGTGCATACCCCAGTTCAAACCGGCTCAGGGGCTTCCAGCCCCTGCTCTGGCGCGAAACTGGACAAAGGGAAATGGGTGTAACCACCCCTCTGCCCTGGCCCTCCCATAGGTGGGGCCACAGAATATGTCCAACCCCCTACCTTAGTATAAGTAGGGGAACCCAGTCCTTAGGACTTTAGATTTACCTGGACAAAACTCTGACACAGAATCCTGGACCTTCGATGCTCTACTTCAAGATTAGAGGACTGAAGAATCTCCCTTGGGGTCAAGGAGTGACTCCCCTGCTTGGCAGGCACCAAAGAAGCAATTGTCTGGTCTGCATCGCTGAAGCTCCCGTCAGACGCCGAAGTCTTTGCATCACCAGAGGTGGATTTCCAGACTTCCCCGAGGCTGCCCTGAGTCCCCAGCAAAGCTGAGGCTCATAGCTGTCGTGGGTAATGTGGAACCGTGACCCCTGGACACCAAACGCATTTGCAAGTGCATCCTCTTCTGGGTCTCCCACGAAGTCGTGCTTTGGGCTCCGAGTAGCCCCAGCCTCCAGCACCAACTGCACCGAAGATCAGTGGCCTCCACTCCATGAGTGTCCTGTGAGCCAGCTCCACGTGCATTGTCTCGAGGCTCCTTCACGGTCGCTAGTCCATTGGCTAGTAGGCCCTCCCGAAGGCCAATCTTTTTTTGCTTGGGCTCTCTTGTTGTTCCAGGCGTGCCCTGACTTATCCTCGCTGGGTGAGTCCTCCAGACCTTGCTGGTCTGCAAAATCGTCCTTCTTCTATTTCCACGAGACTTGCCGTTGCCAAGGCTTGTTGGGTACAATCCGGTCGTCGACACCCCTACAATCGACAGACTTTGTGGGACAGCTCGAATCCAGCTCCTGGCTGCTGTCAACGCCTCCTGGACCTCGTGGCTGAAGAGTCAAGATGACCATCAACCTACCTGAAGCACTCGACATCGGTGGGCATCTGCTCATCGCCTTCCTGGTCACTGGCTAGTGACCCAGACTCTGTCCCCTCTGCTTTCAGGTTCTTCAGATCTTCGATCCATCTTTGTATCCACCCGAACACTTTCGACTTGGTCGCCAGCAGCACTTTGCAGCAGATCGCCATTGAAAGCGACGACGAAACCCGACCCCGAAAGACACCTATGCACCCGGCTCCTCTGGGTGAGGTAACTCGAGTACTCCGGTGCTCCCATGGGTATTGACACTAGAACAGCCTAGTTCTCAAAGGGTTTGCTCCAAGTCCTCCTCTAAGTGTCCCTTTTCTTTTAAATTCTAATCGCGACTTTCCCCATAGAAGTTAACGGTGGTTCGCGGTTGTGTTCATACACTGCACGCGTCCCCCGTGGGTCCCCTGTGTCACTGCCTTGGGTGGTTCCTTGTGGTCCAAGCACTTCTACAGGCTCTAGGCCTTGTGTCTAGCTCAGTCGTGGTTCTTATACCACTTTATTGGTATATGGTTTGGTACGCCCCTGGGGCTCAAACGTGTATTTGTGCTATTACTGTAGATAACTAACTTATAACGTATGTACTTGAACTCTAGCCTCATAAAGAGACTAGAGGGGTGTGTTTAGTAATAAATACATATATTTTGAATATATACCTGGTGTGGTCCTCTTTCATTTGGTCACTCAAGAGATTATAGACTGGTAAAACAAGCTGCTTTACATTCCTTCAAGACTTAGCCTGAAGGCTGCTCTCCATAGCTACCACTAGGATAGCTTTCAATAAAGGTTGTCTTTAACCTATCTCCAATAAGGGGTTGTTTGGACTGGTGCAAGGTGCCCACTCTAATTAGTGGACAGCATATGCCAGGCCAACTTCTCACACGGTCTGCATCGCCGAAGCTCCCGCCGGACGCCGAAGTCTTTGCATCACCAGAGGTGGATTTCCAGACTTCACCGAGGCTGCCCTGAGTCCCCAGCAAAGCTGAGGCCCGTAGCTGTTGTGGGTAACGTGGAACCATGACCCCTGGACACCGAGCACATTTGCAAGTGCATCCTCTTCCTGGTCTCCCACAAAGTTGTGCTTTGGGCTCCAAGTAGCCCCCGCCTCCAGCACTGAATGCACCGAAGATCACTGGCCTCCACTCCACGAGTGTCCTGTGAGCCAGCTCCAAGTGCGTCCACTTGAGGCTCCTTTGCAGTCGCTAGTCCGTTGGCTAGTGGGCCCTCCTGAAGGCTACTCTTCTTCTGCTTGGCCTTCCCTGGTTGCTCCAGACGTGCCCTGACTTACCCTTGCTGGGTGAGTCCCTCAGACCTTGCTGGTCTGTACCACCGTCCTTCTTCTATTTCTACCTGACTTGCCGTTGCCAAGGCTTGTTGGGTCCAATACAGTCGCCGACACCCCTGCAATCGACAGACGTCGTGGTACAGCTCGAATCCAGCTCCTGGTCATCGTCGACACCTCCTGGACCTCGTGGCTGAAGAGTCAAGATGACCGTCAACCTACCTGAAGCACCCGACATCGGTGGACATCTGCTCATCGCCTTCCTGGTCACTGGCTAGTGACCCAGACTCTGTCCCCTCTGCTTTCAGGTTCTTCAGATCTTCGATCCACCCTTGGATCCACCCGAACACTTTCGACTTGGTCACCAGCAGCACTTTGCAGCAGATCGCCATTGAAAACGATGACGAAACCCGACCCCGAAAGACACCTATGCACCCGGCTTCCCTGGGTGAGGTAACTCGAGTACTCCGGTGCTCCCGTGGGTATAGACTCTAGAACAACCTAGTTCTAAAGGGGTTTGCTCCAAGTCCTCCTCTAAGTGTCCTTTTTCATTAAAACTCCAACTGCGACATTCCCAATAGAAGTCAAAGGCGGCTCGCGGCTGTGTTCTCACACTGCACTTGTCCCCTGTGGGTCCCCTGTGTCACTACCTTGGGTGGTTCCTTGAGGGCCAAGCACTTCTACAGGCTCTAGGCCTTGTGTCTAGCTCAGTCGTGGTTCTTATACCACTTTATTGGTATATGGTGTGGTACGCCCTAGGGCTCAAACGTGTATTTGTGCTATTACTGTTGATATTCGACTTGTAACTTATGTACTTCGAACTCTAGCCCCATAAAGAGACTAGAGGGGTGTGTTTAAGACTAAATACATATATTTAAAATATATACCTGGTGTGGTCCTCTTTCATTTGGTCACTCAAGAGATTATAGACTGGTAAAACAAGCTGCTTTACATTCCTTCAATACTTAGCCTGAAGGCTGCTCTCCATAGCTACCACTAGGATAGCTTTCAATAAAGGTTGTCTTTAACCTATCTCCAATAAGGGGTTGTTTGGACTGGTGCAAGGTGCCCACTATAATTAGTGGACAGCATATACCAGGCCAACTTCTCACATTGGTGTGCAGCGTGTGGGATTCCAGCTTGCTATTGTTTTACCAGATAATCTCAATTGAATTGATCAACTGAAAACCACTAAGGGTACCTTAGGTACATATAAATCAAGCTTAGGATACAGTAAGTTCTACTGAACTTAGAGTTGTGTGTTAAGGGATAGCACACCCTTTCTACAACTCAAGAGAGTTTAGTAGGTCACACTAGAGTAGGTAGTGCATACACCACACCACACTAGTAATGTCTTCACTGCCAGGAACCAGGGAGCTCCTGCCATCCAGATATGACAACCTCACATTCTTGGAATTGAGAGAGTTGTGCAAAGTTAGGAAGTTGAAGACAGGCAAAAGTGCCAACACCCAACGTCTCCTGGAGATGCTTCTGCTGGATGATCTTAGAAGACCCATAAGGTCTGAAAGGGTAGACAGAGAGGGTGGGGCAGAAGATGAAGGAGGGGCCAGGGATAAAAATGCCCAGGACCTGACCTCTGAAACTGGCCAGGGGGATGACAATAATCCTGACCTGGAAAGTGCAGCTACTCCTGAGGAAGAGGAGGAGGCCCAGAATGACCTCCCCTTTGTCCCCCCAGGAAGAGTTGAGAGTGTGCCCAGAAGGACTAGATCTCCTTCTCAGGAGTCTAACCACTCTGACACCTCGGTAGGAACCTCTGTCTCCTCCCATGGGAGGGAATCCTCTCATGAGAGGAGAAAAAGACTGATTCAGTATGAGCAAGCCCAGCTTGAGCTCAGAAAACAGCAGTTGGCTATAGACAGGGAGTCAATAGATCTCTATAGACAGAGAAAAAAGATGGGACTAGAGTCCCATGGTGGCAGCAATTTCCCCAGAGATAGGGAAAGGTCTTATGACCATAGAAACCTGAGCAAGATTGTCCCTCCCTACCAGAGTGGGGATGACATCCACAAATGGATAACTGCACTGGAGAGGGCCTGTAAAGTACAGAGGGTCCCTCAGGAGCAGTGGGCAGCAATCTTGTGGCTCTCCTTTGCAGACAAAGGTAGAGATAAGCTCCTCACTGTTAGAGAGGAGGATGCTGACAATTACAAAGTCTTGAAGAGTGCTCTGATTGATGGGTTTGGCCTAACAACTGAACAATACAGGTTAAAGTTCAGAGATACCCAAAAAGCACAGACTCAAGACTGGGTGGACTATGTGGATTGTTCTGCTAAGGCTCTGGAAGGTTGGTTGAAGGGCAGTAAGGTATGTGACTTCACAGGATTGTACAATCTTATCATGAGGGAGCAGATTCTTAATAACTGTCAAAATCAGCTGTTGCATCAGTACCTGGTGGACTCTGATCTGACCTCTCCCCAAGAATTGGGAAAGAAGGCAGACAAATGGGTCAGAACCAGGGTGAGGCAGAAGGTACAGAACCAAGGTGGTGACCCTAAGAAGCAAGATTCTAAAAACTCTGATAAGGGTGGGGAGATGGGTAAAGACCAGAAGTCTTCACAAGGCCCCCAAAATCTTCTTCAGGTGGGGATTCACAGTCTAACAAGGGAAAAGGCCAAAAGAAACAATGGTGCAAAGACTGTAAGCAAAAGACACACTGGACCAGTGATTGCACCAAGTCCAAAGACTCTATTCCAGCCCACACCAATGCCCCTAAGACACCTGTTCCCCCTAGTGCAGTTACAATTGGTGGTGGGAGTACACATGCCAAGGGTTTAGTAGGGTTGACCCTGGGTAATGAGATGAGCTCTGGCCTAGTCAGAGAACTCACTCAGGCTGTCCTAGTCTGTGATGGAGGCATGGATGTGACCTCCTCTATGAGTCCCAGTAATCTGGGCAAGTACAGGCAACAGCCATTAATCAATGGAAAAGAGGCTTTGGCATTTAGGTACACAGGGGCGAGTGTCACCATGGTGACACAAGACCTTGTGGATCCTGGGCAGATTATACTTGGTGAGATGTACCAAGTGACCAATGCTAGCAATGTCAGAACAGGCCATACTCTGGCAGTTGTTAACTTCTCCTGGGGAGGGGTTACTGGCCTTCAGAAGGTTGTGGTGAGTGCAAACCTACCAGTAGAATGCTTGCTTGGCAATGATCTTGAAACTTCAGCTTGGGCAGAAGTGGAGCTCAGGACCCATGCAGAAATGCTGGGGATCCCTGCAGATGTGTTTGCTGTGACCAGGTCACAGAGCAAAATGTCTAACACTGAACAGGCCTTGGATCCTGGAAAAATGGACCAAGTGCCATCCAAGAGGAGGAGTAGTAGGCTTAAGGCAGTGCCTTCCCCTTGGCTCAGAAGGAAGATCAGTCTCTTGAGGGGGTGATCTCAGTCCTGAAGAAGGAACTGTCCCAGAGGAGCTTGAACCTGACCAGGTTGAGTTCTTGGGGACAGGGGGCCCTTCCAGGGCAGATCTGAGCCAGGAGCAGCAGAGCTGCCCCTCTCTTGAACCCTCAGACAGCAAGCTGCTGCTGAGGCTGCTGAGGATGCTAGTGGTCCCCATAAAGTGTATTGGGATGATGGACTCTTGTACTCAGAGTGTAGAGACCCCAAGCCTGGTGCCACCAGGAGGTTGGTTATACCTCTGAAGTTCAGGGCTTCCTATTGACCCTAGCCCATGACATTCCTCTAGCAGGTCACCTGGGCCAGAACAAGACTTGGGACAGACTTGTCCCTCACTTTCACTGGCCCCACATGTCTGAAGACACCAAGGAGTTTTGTCGCTCCTGTGTAACCTGCCAAGCCAGTGGGAAGGCAGGTGGCACTACAAAGGCCCCCTGATACCACTACCTGTGGTGGGGGTGCCCTTTGAAAGAGTGGGGATTGATATTGTTGGTCCCATGGATCCCCAAACAGCATCTGGGCACAGGTTTATCCTAGTGGTGGTGGATCATGCCACTAGGTACCCAGAGGCGATTCCCCTTAGGACCACTACAGCACCTGTAGTGGCAAGAGCCCTCCTGGAAATTTTCTCAAGAGTGGGCTTCCCTAAGGAGGTTGTATCAGACAGAGATGCAAACTTTATGTCTGGATACTTAAAAGCAATGTGGAAGGAGTGTGGAGTGACTTACAAGTTCACCACACCCTATCACCCACAATGCAATGGTTTAGTTGAGAGATTCAACAAAACCTTAAAGGGCATGATTAAAGGGCTCCCAGAAAAGCTTAGGCAAAGATGGGACATACTCTTGCCCTGCCTTTTGTTTGCATACAGGGAGGTGCCTTAAAAGGGGGTTGGCTACAGCCCTTTTGAACTTTTGTTTGGTCACCCCTTCAGGGGTCCATTGTGCTTGGTGAAGGAAGGATGGGAGTTACCTCTCAAGCCCCCAAAGCAAGACATAGTGGACTATGTACTTGGTCTCCGCTCCAGGATGGCTGAATACATGAAAAAGGCAACTAAAAACCTTGAGGCTAGCCAGGAACTGCAAAAAGCCTGGCATGACCAAAAGGCTGTACTGACTGTTTACCAGCCAGGACAGAAGGTGTGGGTGCTGGAGCCAGTGGCCCCAGCAGCTCTCCAAGACAAGTGGAGTGGACCCCATATCTTGTTGAACAGAAGGGTGAGGTTACCTATTTAGTAGACCTAGGAACACCCAGGAGTCCCCACAGGGTTCTCCATGTCAACAGATTGAAACCATATGTGGACAGGGCAGACATGGGCTTGCTCATGGCTACTGATGAGGGACAGGAGGAAGAGAGTGACCCACTCCCTGACCTGCTCTCACAGAACCCTGATGATGGGTCAGTGGATGGTGTAGCCTTGGCAGGCAGCCTCACTGCTCAGCAGCAAACTGATTGCAGACAAGTGCTCAATCAGTACAGACATATGTTCTCTCTGACTCCAAGTCAGACCACCTGGTGCACTCATGAAGTGGACACTGGGGACAGTCTGCCTATTAAAAATAAGATTTATAGGCAACCTGACCATGTCAGGGACTGTATCAGGACAGAAGTCCAGAAAATGTTGGATTTGGGAGTTATTGAACTCTCAGATAGCCCTTGGGCTAGTCTAGTGGTCCTTGTGCCAAAACCTCACACCAGTGGTGGGAAAAGAGAGATGAGGTTTTGTGTGGACTACAGGGGTCTCAATGCAGTCACTAGGACTGATGCCCATCCAATACCTAGGGCAGATGAGCTAATAGACACTTTGGCCTCAGCCAAGTATCTAAGCACATTTGACCTGACAGCTGGCTACTGGCAGATCAGACTAGCTGATGATGCAAAGCCAAAGACAGCATTCTCAACCCCTAGTGGGCATTATCAATTTGTGGTAATGCCCTTTGGTCTGAAGAATGCACCTGCCACTTTTCAGAGGTTGGTGAATGCAGTCCTTACAGGTCTGGAGGCCTATAGTGCGGCATATCTAGATGATATTGCTGCCTTTAGCTCCACCTGGGAGGATCACCTGGTCCACCTCAGAAATGTTTTGGAGGCCCTGCAAAAGGCAGGCCTCACTATCAAGGCCACTAAGTGCCAGATAGGCCAGAGTCATGTTGTGTACCTGAGCCACCTTGTGGGTGGAGGCCAGATTCAACCACTGCAGAGCAAAATCCAGACCATCATGGACTGGGTTGCTCCAACCACCCAGACTCAGGTGAGAGCCTTCTTAGGCCTGACTGGGTACTATAGGAGATTTGTCAAGGGGTATGGATCAATAGTGACACCCCTGAATGACTTAACTTCCAAGAAAATGCCCAAAAAGGTTCAGTGGACAGCTAGCTGTCAATGTCGCGGTCTAGGAGCCCAAATCGGAATTACCAATATCCACAGGAGCGAAGATAGAATCTCTCCTCTCCCCTGAGATACTGTCTCCGTCTATTCATAGACTCAGAGCGGTAGAGCAGTATCCCCAGGGAGCGAGGAAACAGGGAGGGACCACCAGGGGCTTCCAAATCAAGACACAGAGGTAGAGGGGACGTCTCAGTAGATATGAAAGAACCTGCAGTAATAGAAAATGAGAAAGAACAGGTTAAGGAAAACTCTATACTTTCCCCACTAATATCTTCTATCAGACTTAGGTGTGTTCATTGTGCTCTCACATACTCACGAGGGGGTTATTGTCAGGGAACTTGTTCGTGGCTTTTATACCCAATTCCAAACAGCAGAAAGCAGATAAATCAAGCCTTCAAGAGACAGGAGGAGTTTGATGTGCCACTAGTTTCTCCACCAAGGCACAAACCGTCGCCACCTCTGTTTTGGCAAAAGTTACTTCAACAATTTAAAAGTACTCATGTTGCTCTACCTCCGTAAAATCAGGAGCAGCGCGTCCGAGCACTGCGACGAAGGTTTCGTTTTAAGGTGTTGGAAAAGGGGAGGCGTGAGAGTCCCTTCACTCCGTAAAATAGGAAACAACAAAATAATTGAAGTATGACAACGCTTCCTCGCGTTTTGTGGTTAAGGAATCAAAAATAAACAGAAAGGGAAAGACAAAAAACAGCTCTTCCTCGAGATGGTGGGAGAGCGGTGAAGGAAACAGCGCGGGCTCGCGCTGGCTTCTGTAATTAGAACCCGGTGAGAGTAGCGAGTCAAGGCGCTGATAGAAGCGATCCGTAGAGGTTGAGCACCACGCTTCCTCGAGATGGTGGGAGAGTGGTGAAGGGAACAGCGCGGGCTCGCGCTGGCTTCTGTGATTAGAACCAGGTGAGAGTAGCGAGTCCAGGCGCTGACAGCAGCGATCCGCAGAGGTTGTGCACCGCGCTTCCTAGCACTGGCGGTCACAAAGGTGATTCCACGAAGAGGCAGATTGTGGTTACCGGGAACAGGAAGGTCCGAGGAAATCCAAACAGGCAAAGGGCGAGGTCCCAACTGGAAGTGAAGCCAAGCATCATAGATTGGGTGCTCACGGCTTATAAGCAGAGTTTGTCAGCTGATCAGTCCCTGTGCAGCATGGGAAGGCACAAAGCAACACACCTTTCTGAGGCATTATGGGAGATGTAGTTTCTGGAATTATACCTGGAATAGGGTACAGGAAACCTGACGTCTAACAGTTCTCCTCCCTAACGGTCTATACACCGGTCTAGGTTTAGAGGGGTGTAGAGCGTGAAACCTTCTCAATAACACAGGAGCATGTACATTCTCTGCAGACTCCCAAGTTCTGTCTTCAGGGGCATACCCCACCCAATCTATGAGGTACTGCAATTCTCCGTTAAATAGTCTGGAATCTAAGATGCTTTTCACCTCATATTCTAACTCTCCTTCTACGACGATAGGAGGGGTGGAGGTTCAGGGCAGGAGGGAGGGATATACTCCTTGAGCAAGGAAGTATGGAAAACGGGATGTATCCTCATTTCAGGTGGGAGATCTAGCTTTACTGTAACTGGGTTGATCGTTCTTACAATAGTGAAAGGCCCTACATATCTGGGTTGTAATTTACGAGGGCCTGGTAACCTGAGGTTTTTCGTGGACAGCCATGCCTGTCCACCTTCTTTGTAATCTGGGGCAGGACGTCTATGTTTATCTGCATCTGACTTCATGGAGTTTTTGGCTTCCGTTAGTTCTAGTTTGGCTTGTTCCCATATAGATAAAAGATGAGTGTGGTGGTCTGTGACTGCGGGGACATCTGAGAGAGGGAAAGAGAGGGGAAGAAATTTTGGATGATATCCTGTGGTGAAGAAAAAGGGTGAAACCTTGGAAGCAGAATGGGTGGAATTATTATACGCGAATTCAGCCAAAGGAAGAGCCTGGAGCCAATCACTAGTAGTAGTGCTGATTAAACATCGGAGATATTGTTCCAGAGTCTGGTTCGTTCTTTCGGTTTGACCATCCGTTTGCGGATGGTAAGCCGAGGAGAGACGATGGTCTATATGAAGAATTTTACATAATCCTTGCCAGAATTTAGACACAAACTGTGGTCCTCTATCGGAAAAAATGACTGAGGGCAACCCATGTAGCCTGACTATGCTTTCAATGAATGTGTCTACGAGTTCTTTGGCGCTAGGTAGTTTCTTAAGAGGGATGAAATGGGCCATTTTGGACAACATATCCACCACCACCAATATAGTGGTGAATCCTCTTATGGTGGGTAGATCTGTGATAAAATCCATGCTGATGGATGACCAGGGTATATCTGGGACGGGCAGAGGCTGTAAAAGACCCGCAGGAGCACAATGTGATGATTTCTGACGGGCACAAGTTGGACACGCTTTGACAAAATTGAGTATATCTTGAGTCATGCCTTTCCACCAGAACCATCTCTGACATATTTGAATAGTCTTTTCTCCTCCAGGATGACCAGCCAATGGCAAGGCATGACACCATCGTATTATCAAGTCTTGGGTTTCTTTTGTAGGGATAAACAAACGATCCTCATGATAAAACAAATCGCTCACTATTTTGTTCACAGGATCTGTCAACCACTTCTCACGATCAAGCGCCAAAAAGGCATGATTTAGTTGTGAAACAAAAGTGTCGGTTTTTTCGCTAATGGATATGATTTTATCCTCAGGTATAATAGGTAAGGGAGTTTCCACTGTGTATTTCTGATCTTTTCCTAAGCGGGAAAGAGCGTCTGCTTTACCGTGTTTTGAGCCAGGGCGAAAAGTGATAACAAAATCATATTCAGAAAAAAAGGATACCCATCTCATTTGTCGAGGAGTAAGGGCACGGGCAGACCTAAAAACTGAAGATTCCTATGGTCTGAGTAATTAGTGATGGTATGAGGTGAACCCAAAAGATAATGGCGCCATTCTTGAAAAGCCATTTTAATGGCTAGGAGTTCTCTTTCTCCGATGGTATAATTTTGCTCAGCTTGAGAAAGAGTTCTAGAAAAATAGGCCACTGGATGGAGTGTTCCTGATTGTGAATCACGTTGTGAAAGAATCCCCCAACTGCATATTGAGAGGCATCGGCCTCTACATAGTATGGCTGATTTTCGTCCGCATGTCTGATAATGGGAGCGGAAGTGAAACTATTCTTCAGCGTTTGAAAAGCCTGCTCGAAAATATCATTCCATTCAAAAGATATTCCTTTTTTCAATAATCTGGTGATGGGAGTGACCAGATCAGAAAAACGATTGATAAATCGCCGATAGAAATTTGCAAATCCTAAAAAGGATTGCACCTCTCTGACAGTCTTAGGACTTTTCCACTCAGTTATGGCTGAGACCTTGGCAGGATCCATATGTATACCTTCAGGAGAGATGACAAACCCTAAGAATTCCACCTTTTGGGCATGAAAGAGACATTTGTCTAATTTAGCAAACAGATGGTGGTCTTGTAGTCGCTGTAAAATCAATTTGACATGTTCCACATGTTCGTTTTCAGTCTGAGAATAGATTAAAATATCGTCAATATAGACAATAACGAAAATATCTAAATATTCACTTAAGATCTCATTTACAAAGAATTGAAATGCCGCGGGGGCATTGCATAATCCAAAGGGCATGACGCAATACTCATAGAGTCCGAACTTAGTGAGGAAAGCCGTCTTCCACTCATCTCCTTCTCTGACTCGGATCAAGTGATAGGCTCCCTCAGGTCCAGCTTAGTAAAGATTTTAGCCTTACGCACCTGATCCAAGAGACTGGAGATGAGTGGAAGAGGGTATTTATTTTTTATCGTCACCTTATTCAAGGCCCGATAGTCCAGGCACGCCCTTAAGCCACCTTCACGTTTGGGAATAAAAAAAATAGGGGAAGAGACAGGGGAAGTCGAATGGCGTATGAACCCCTTTTTAACATGTCTTGAAGGTACTCATGGAGATATTTTGTCTCAGGTTCCGTAAGAGCATATATCCTACTGACAGGAAGTACTGCACCCGGCGTTAGATCAATCCTGCAGTCGTAGGATCTGTGAGGGGTAGGGCCACGGCTTTTATTTCGTCAAATACTCCTGCAAACTCATGATACTCAGGGGCAACGGCGTCGAGTCCGGTAATGATACTGCACAACTTAGAGGAGTGTGCCATAGGGCTGTCTCATGGTAACAATGCTTTAGACAATACGAAGAGCGGAGCGTAACTTTCCTAGAGACCCAATCAATGAGCGGATTATGTAGCTGTAGCCACGGGACTCCAAGAATGGCACCAAAGTTGGGGGTGTTAATGAGATCAAATGAAATAGATTCAACATGACCGTTATCACACATCATTACAAGTTCAGGGGTATGATAGGTGATTAAACCAGATGACAATTCAGTTCCATCAACAGCTCTCACCTTTTCAGGTCGCGTTTTAGGAACGAATTCAATCCCGAGTTTCTTGGCCAATGAGATGTCTAGGAAGTTTCCGGTTGCTCCAGAATCTAATAGTATGGGCATAGTCTTTCTATGTTGTGACGGCAATATAACTACCACGGTGATGGTGAAGTGTTTAGGCACTAAAATCATCGTGTTAGCCAAGAAGTGTGAGATCTGCATGGGAGAAGGACTTGGAAGAGCGACCTCGGTACTCTCCAAGTCTTTTAGTTTTCCGGATACATGGCTGCACCCATTCTGCTAGCTGGGGTCTTCAGAGGTGATCTTGGTTTGACAAGACATTCTCTAGCAAAATGGCCACCCTTGCCACAGTAAAGACAGAGGTTCAATTTCCGTCGTTTTTCACGTTCTTCTACCGTTATTGGTCCTCTAACTCCTCCTATCTGCATGGGCTCACTTGTGTCCTTTAACTCTTTCTTCTCGCTTTTGGCAAAAAAGACGGGTGTATTCCCCCTTGGACTTTTCTCCTTTTCTTTCCCTTAATCTATGGTCTAGTTTGACCACTAGGTCTATAAATGAAGGACAATCTTCAGGCGGGTTCACTATTTGAGACAATATATCCTTTAGTTCGTCTTTTAATCCTCTGTAGAATAAAGAAGTTCTCTTCTCTTCAGGCCATTGTGTTTCAGTCACTAGTCGGTTGAAAGTGGTGATATATGTTAACAGATCCCCTGAACTTTGTTTAAGACTCAACAGTTCATTGTCACTAGCCTGCATATAAGAGTGACGGGCAAAGAGGCTTCTCATTCTTTCTTTGAATTGTGGGAGGTTGTACAAAATGTGGTCGTCATTTTGTACAAGAGGCACCGTCCACAGAGCAGCATTCCCACTGAGATAGGAGATAATAAAAGCTATCTTTGCCGCGTCATCTGGAAATGAGGAAGCTCTACATAAAAACTGGAGGTGACACTGGTTCATAAATACTCCGTACTTGCTAGTGTCTCCACTGAATCTCTCAGGCATTGCTAAAGGGGTCAGTGGAGGTGTTACAACTGTCACACTAACAGGAGAAGGGGGAGAGACTACTGAATCTGAGGTAGAGGCAGAAGCGGAGCCTTGGAAATGCGCAGGCTGTATGTAACTCTTTTGAACTTGGGATAGGTGGCAGCCTCTCTGACTTCAGTCTGTCTTTGTGTTTTCATTCCATCTAACTCAGAAACCAGACGCTGATTTTCCCCTTTCATTACTCTAAGCTCTGTTTGTAAGTTTATAACTGCTGCCGCTAACTCATTCATAGTGGGTAAAGATGTCTCAAGGGATAGGGAGTCTTCCATAAGGGTATCAAATGAGGCTCCCGTGTTCATCTTCGCTCAGGGGATAATATAACCGTGGGCTTGGCTTTCTGTCGCGGTCTAGGAGCCCAAATCGGAATTACCAATATCCACGGGAGCGAAGATAGAATCTCTCCTCTCCCCTGAGATACTGTCTCCGTCTATTCATAGACTCAGAGCGGTAGAGCAGTATCCCCAGGGAGCGAGGAAACAGGGAGGGACCACCAGGGGCTTCCAAATCAAGACACAGAGGTAGAGGGGACGTCTCAGTAGATATGAAAGAACCTGCAGTAATAGAAAATGAGAAAGAACAGGTTAAGGAAAACTCTATACTTTCCCCACTAATATCTTCTATCAGACTTAGGTGTGTTCATTGTGCTCTCACATACTCACGAGGGGGTTATTGTCAGGGAACTTGTTCGTGGCTTTTATACCCAATTCCAAACAGCAGAAAGCAGATAAATCAAGCCTTCAAGAGACAGGAGGAGTTTGATGTGCCACTAGTTTCTCCACCAAGGCACAAACCGTCGCCACCTCTGTTTTGGCAAAAGTTACTTCAACAATTTAAAAGTACTCACGTTGCTCTACCTCCGTAAAATCAGGAGCAGCGCGTCCGAGCACTGCGACGAAGGTTTCGTTTTAAGGTGTTGGAAAAGGGGGAGGCGTGAGAGTCCCTTCACTCCGTAAAATAGGAAACAACAAAATAATTGAAGTATGACAACGCTTCCTCGCGTTTTGTGGTTAAGGAATCAAAAATAAACAGAAAGGGAAAGACAAAAAACAGCTCTTCCTCGAGATGGTGGGAGAGCGGTGAAGGAAACAGCGCGGGCTCGCGCTGGCTTCTGTAATTAGAACCCGGTGAGAGTAGCGAGTCAAGGCGCTGATAGAAGCGATCCGTAGAGGTTGAGCACCACGCTTCCTCGAGATGGTGGGAGAGTGGTGAAGGGAACAGCGCGGGCTCGCGCTGGCTTCTGTGATTAGAACCAGGTGAGAGTAGCGAGTCCAGGCGCTGACAGCAGCGATC
The DNA here is from genome assembly GCA_963921515.1 of Calotriton arnoldi. Taxonomy (NCBI): domain Eukaryota; kingdom Metazoa; phylum Chordata; class Amphibia; order Caudata; family Salamandridae; genus Calotriton; species Calotriton arnoldi. The sequence continues at coordinate 845,920 of CAWUFW010008397.1, forward strand.
CGCAGAGGTTGTGCACCGCGCTTCCTAGCACTGGCGGTCACAAAGGTGATTCCACGAAGAGGCAGATTGTGGTTACCGGGAACAGGAAGGTCCGAGGAAATCCAAACAGGCAAAGGGCGAGGTCCCAACTGGAAGTGAAGCCAAGCATCATAGATTGGGTGCTCACGGCTTATAAGCAGAGTTTGTCAGCTGATCAGTCCCTGTGCAGCATGGGAAGGCACAAAGCAACACACCTTTCTGAGGCATTATGGGAGATGTAGTTTCTGGAATTATACCTGGAATAGGGTACAGGAAACCTGACGTCTAACAGTCAAAAGGCATTTGATGACCTGAAGCAGGCCATGTGCACTGCTCCCATTCTCCAGAGTCCTGATTACTCCAAGAAGTTCATTGTCCAAACAGATGCATCTGAATTGGGGGTAGGGGCTGTACTGTCACAATTGAATGATAAAGGTCAGGATCAGCCAGTAGCTTTTATTAGCAGAAGGCTGACCCCTAGAGAGAAACGTTGGTCAGCCATAGAGAGGAGGCCTTTGCTGTGGTCTGGGCTCTGAAGAAGTTGAGGCCATACTTGTTTGGTACTCACTTCCTTGTTCAAACAGACCATAAGCCCCTCTTATGGCTAAAACAAATGAAGGGTGAAAACCCCAAACTGCTTAGGTGGTCCATTTCCCTACAGGGGATGGACTTCACAGTGGAACATAGACCTGGGAGTAACCATGCCAATGCAGATGGACTCTCTAGGTACTTCCACTTAGAACATGAAGACTTAACTGGGCAAGGTTAGTTTAATGTCCCTCTAGAAGGGTGGAATGCTACCCCCGCCACCAGAACTGGCGGGGGGGGGTAGTATTCCAAGATGCCATCCCAAAGTTAGCATTTAACGCGAGGTTATAATGCGCTTAAGAGTATATGGTCAGGCTGCACTACAAACAGCATCAGAGATGGTCTCCGAACGCTGCAGAGGGGCCCTGCTCATGCAGGGGCACCCTCTCACATAGGAACCACGCACTCTGCCTTCAGGATTGATAAGGCCTGCCATAGGAGTGACTTATAGGTTTATATGTGTGTATGTATGTAGTGATATAGGTAGCCTATATCACAGTAAGGGGTGCATGCACCACCTTACCCAGGCTGCACTAGCAGACCTGTGGTGTCAGTTTGAATGGCCTTCCAGTGGTGGCACAATACATGCTGCAGCCCCTGGTAGGCCTCTGAGGTACCTATGCCCTGGGTACATAGTATACCATATACTAGGGACTTATAAGGGCACTCCAGATTCCAATCAGAGATGTGCCTAAGGCACATGGAAACCATTTTAAAGAGGAAGCAGCTAGGCTGGGGTTCTGATTAGCAGGGCCCCAGCCAGACTAAGGTCGAAAAACAGTGAAGCATCAGCAAAAAGTGGGGGTACCCATGTGAAGCAGATCCTACTCTCCTACAGTGAGGTGCAGAAAGAGGCAAGAGAGGTGCAGAAAGAGGCAAGTGAGGTGCTGAAAAAGTCAAGAGAAGTGCAGAAAGAGGCAAGTGAGATGCAGAAAGAAGAGTGAGGTGCAGAAAGAGGCAATTGAGGTGCAGAAAGAAGCAAGAGAAGTGCAGAAAGAAGCATGACAAGTGCAAAAAGAGGCAAGAGGAGCCAGAAAGAAAGAAGAGAAGTGCAGAAAGAGGCAATAGAAGTGCAGAAAGAGCCAAGAAAAGTGCAGAAAGAGGCAAGAGAAGTGCAGAAAGAAGCAGGAGAAGTGCAGAAAGATGCAATAGAAGTGCAGAAAGAGACAAGAAAAGTGCAGAAAGAGGCAAGAGTGGTTCAGAAAGAAGCAAGAAACGTGAAGAAAGGAGCAGGAGAAGTGCAGAAAGAGGCAAGAGAGGTGCAGAAAGAAGAAAGTGAGGTGCAGAAAGAGTAAAAAATGTACAGAAAGAGGCAAGAGAAGTGCAGAAAGAACCAACAGAGGTGCAGAAGGAGGCAAGGGAACTGCAGAAAGAGGCAAGAGAAGTGCAGAAAGACACAAGAGAGGTACAGAAATAGGCAAAAGAGGTACAGAAAGAAGCCACTAAGGTGCAGAAAGAAGCAAGAGAAGTGATTAAAGAGACAAGAGAGTTGCAGAAAGAAACAAGAGAGTGTAGGAAGGTGGAATCTGACTATATGGTTGCCCCCACTTTTTTCCTGGTGTTTTGCTGATTTATGACTTAGTTGGACGGGGATCCTGCTATTCAGGGCCCCAGTCTATCTGCTTCCTCTCTAAAATGGTTTCCATGTGCCCTAGGCACATCTCTGATTGGAATCTGGAGTGCCCTTATAAGTCCCTAGTATATGGTATACTGTGTACCCAGGGCATAGGCACCTCAGAGGCCTACATGGGGCTGCAGCATGTATTGTGCCACCCCTGGAAGGCCATCCAAAATGACACCACAGGTCTGCTACTGCAGCCTGGGTAAGGTGGTGCATGCACCCCTTACAGTGGTATGGGCTACCTACATCACTACCATTGCACACACATACAAACCTATAAGTCACTCATATGGCAGGCCTTACCAATCCTGAAGGCAGAGTGCTTGGCTTTTATGTGAGAGGGTGCCCCTGCATGAGCAGAGCCCCTCTGCAGCGTTCGGAGTCCCTCCTCTGATGCTGTTTGTGGTACAGCCTGACCATATACTCTTAAGTGCATTATATCCTGCGGTACAATGCTAACTTTGGACTGGCTGCACCAAAACATGTCGTGTTTGGTGTCAAACATCTTGGAATACTACCCCCCGCCAATCCTGGTGGCGGGGGTAGCATTCCACCCTTCTAGAGGGAGAGACATGTACACACCGGGCTGCCCGGTAACTTCTTTCCAGAGCCCTGGCATCACAAAATGGATGCCGCTGCCACAGACACGGGTCTGGCCTCCTGCTGCTGACTGAAACTCTGGCAGGGGAGGCCTGGACAATAGGTTTCCTGTCGAAGGGAGGTGTAACCACCTCCCCAGACAGGATAGTGTGTATTGGGGCTGGGCCGGAGCACCCTCTGGTGCTTTGAAGTCCTGCACTGGGGGCACATTTGGTGTCCCTGTGCATATGCCAGTTCAAACCGGTTGCAGGGGCTACCTGCCCCTGCTCTGGCGTGAAACTGGACAAAGGGAAATGGGTGTAACCACCCCTCTTCCCTGACCCTCCCATAGGTGGGTCCCCAGAGTATGTCCAACCCCCTAACTTTGTATAAGTATGGGACCCCAGTCCTTAGGACTTTAGATTATCCTGGATGAAACTCTGACACTGAATCCTGGACCTTCGATGCTCTACTTGAAGACTAGAGGAGTGAAGAATCTCCCTTGGGGTCAAGGAGTGACTCCCCTGATTGGCAGGCACCAAAGAAGCAATTGTCCAGTCTGCATCGCCAAAGCTCCCACTGGATGCTGAAGTCTTTGCATCACCAGAGGTAAATTTCCAGACTTCCCAGAGGCTGCCCTGAGTTCCCAGCAAAGCTGAGGCCCGTAGCTGTCGTGGATAACGTGGCACTGTGACCCCTGGACACAGAGCACATTTGCAAGTGCATCCTCTTCCTGGTCTCTCACGAAGTTGTGCTTTGGGCTCCAAGTAGCCCCCGCCTCCAGCACGAACTGCACCGAAGATCACTGGCCTCCACTCCATGAGTGTCCTGTGAGCCAGCTCCAAGTGTGTCCACTCGAGGCTCCTTTGTGGTTGCTAGTCCATTGGCTAGTAGGCCCTCCCGAAGGCCAATATTCTTTTGCTTGGGCTTCCCTGGTTGCTCCAGGCGTGCCCTGACTTACCGTCGCTGGGTGAGTCCCTCAGACCTTGCTGGTCTGTACCACCGTCCTTCTTCTATTTCCACGAGACTTGCCGTTGCCAAGGCTTGTTGGGTCCAATTCGGTCGCTGACACCGCTGCAATCGACAGATGTTATGGTACAGCTCGAATCCAGCTCCTGGTTGTCGTCGACACCTCCTGGACCTCGTGGCTGAAGAGTCAAGACAACCGTCAACCTACCTGAAGCACCCGACATCGGTGGGCATCTGCTCATCGCCTTCCTGGTCACTGGCTAGTGACCCAGACTCTGTCCCTTCTGCTTTCAGATCTTCGATCCACCCTTGGATCCACCCGAACACTTTCGACTTGGTCGCCAGCAGCACTTTGCAGCAGATCGCCATTGAAAACGACGAGGAAACCCGACCCCGAAAGACACCTATGCACCCGGCTTCCCTGGGTGAGGTAACTCGAGTACTCCGGTGCTCCCGTGGGTATAGACTCTAGAACAACCTAGTTCTAAAGGGGTTTGCTCCAAGTCCTCCTCTAATTGTCCTTTTCTTTAAAACTCCAACCGCGACATTCCCCATAGAAGTCAACGGTGGCTCGCGGCTGTGTTCTCACACTGCACGCGTCCCCCTAGGGTCCCCTGTGTCACTACCTTGGGTGGTTCCTTGAGGGCCAAGCATTTCTACAGGCTCTAGGCCTTGTGTCTAGCTCAGTCGTGGTTCTTATACCACTTTATTGGTATATGGTGTGGTACGCCCCTAGGGCTCAAACGTGTATTTGTGCTATTACTGTTGATATTCGACTTGTAACTTATGTACTTGAACTCTAGCCTCATAAAGAGACTAGAGGGGTGTGTTTAAGACTAAATACATATATTTTAAATATATACCTGGTGTGGTCCTCTTTCATTTGGTCACTCAAGAGATTATAGACTGGTAAAACAAGCTGCTTTACATTCCTTCAAGACTTAGCCTGAAGGCTGCTCTCCATAGCTACCACTAGGATAGCTTTCAATAAAGGTTGTCTTTAACCTATCTCCAATAAGGGGTTGTTTGGACTGGTGCAAGGTGCCCACTATAATTAGTGGACAGCATATACCAGGCCAACTTCTCACAGTGAGGTACAGCAAGAGGCAAGTGAGATGCAGAAAGAGAAAAGAGAGGTACAGAAAGAGACAAGAGAAGTGCATAGAGAGGCAAGAGAAATGCAGAAAGAGGCAAGAGAAGTGCAGAAAGAAGCAACTGAGGTGCAGAAAGAGGCAAGAGAAGTGCAGAAAGAACCAACAGAGGTGCAGAAAGAGGCAAGAAAAGTGCAGAAAGAGGCATATGAGGTGGAGAAAGAGTCAAGAGAAATGCAGAAAGAGGCAAGAGAAGAACAGAGAGAAGCAAGAGAAGTGCAGGAAGAAGCAACAGAAGTGCAGAAAGAGGCAAGAGAGGTGCAGAAAGAGGCAAGTGAGGTGCAGTAAGAAGCAAGAAAAGTACAGAAAGGAGCCAGAGAAGTGCAGAAAGAGGCAAGAGAGGTGCAGAAAGAAGAGTGAGGTGCAGTAAGAGGAAATGAGGTACAGAAAGAGGCAATAGAAGTGCAGAAAGAGACAGGAGAAATGCAGAAAGAGCCAAGAAAAGTACAGAAAGATGCAAGAGAGGTGCAGTAAGAAGCAAGGAAAGTACAGAAAGGAGCCAGAGAAGTGCAGAAAGAGGCAAGAGAGCTACAGAAAGAAGAGAGTGAGGTGCAGAAAGAGTAAGAAATGTGCAGAAAGAGGCAAGAGAAGTGTAGAAAGAAGCAAGAAATGTGCAGAAAGAAGCAAGAGAAATGCAGAAAGAGGCACGAGAAGTGCAGAATGAAGCAACTGAGGTGCAAATAGAGGCAAGAGAAGTGCAGAAAGACACAAGAGAGGTGCAGAAACAGTCAAAAGAGGTACAGAAAGAAGCAACAGAGGTGCAGAAAGAAGCATGAGAAGTGATGAAAGAGACAAGAGAGTTGCAGAAAGAAACAAGAGAGGTGCAGAAAAAAGCAAGAGAAGTGCAGAAAGACGCACGTGAGGTTCAGAAAGAGGCAAGAGAGGTGCAGAAAGAGTCAAGTGAGGTGCAGAAACAGTCAAGAGGGATGCAGAAAAAGACAAGAGAAGTGCAGAAATAAACAACAGAGGTGCAGAAGGAGGCAAAAGAACTGCAGAAAGAGTCAGGAGAGTTGCAGAAAGAGGCAAGAGAGGTGCAGTAAGAGGGAAGAGGGATACAGAAAGAGGCAAGTGCGGTACAGAAAGAAGCACTAGAGGTGCAGAAAGAAGCAACAGAGGTGCAGAAAAAACAGGCAAGAGAGGTGCAGAAAGAGGGAACAGGGGTGCAGAAATAAGCAAGAGAGGCACAGAAAGAGGCAAGAGAAGTTCAGAGAGGAAAATTAGGTGCAGAAAGAAGAGAGTGAGGTGCAGAAATAGGCAAGTGAGGTGCAGAAAGAAGAGTGAGGTACAGAAAGAGGAGAGTGAAGTACAGAAAAAGGCAAGAGAAGTACAGAAAGGGGCAACAGAAGTACAGAAAAAACACAAAATAGGTGCAGAAAGAGGCTAGATAAATACAGAAAGAGGCAAGAGAAGTACAGAAAGAAGAGTGAGGTGCAGAAAGGGGAAAGTGAGGTACAGAAAGAGGCAAGAGAAGTGCAGAGAGATGCAAGAGATGCACAGAAAGAGGCAAGAGAAGCAAAGAAAGAAGCAAGTGAAGTACAGGAAGAAGCAACAGAAGTGCAGAAAGAGGCAAGAGAAGTGCAGAAAGAGGCAAGAGAGGTGAAACAGGCAAGAGAGGTACAGAAAGAGGCAAGTGAGGTGCTGAAAGAGAAAAGAGAAGTGCAGAAAGAGGCAAGAGAGGTGCAGAAAGAAGAGTGAGGTGCAGAAATAGGCAAGTGAGTTGTAGGAAAAAGCGAGAGAAGTGCAATAAGGGGGAAAGTGAGGTGCAGAAGGAGGCAAGAGAGGTGCAGAAAGAGGCAGGTGAGGTGCTGAAAAAGTCAAGAGAAGTGCAGAAAGAGGCAAGAGAGGTGCAGAAAGAAGAGTGAGGTACAGAAAGAGGCAAGTGAGGTGCAGAAAGATGCAAGAGAAGTGCAGAAAGAAGCAAGTGAAGTGCAGAAAGAGGCAAGAGGAGCCAGAAAGAAAGAAGAGAAGTGCAGAAAGAGGCAATAAAAGTGTAGAAACAGCCAAGAAAAGTGCAGAAAGAGGCAAGAGAGGTGCAGAAAGAAACAGGAGAAGTGCAGAAAGAGGCAATAGAAGTGCAGAAAGAGACAAGAAAAGTGCAGAAAGAGGCAAGAGAGGTACAGAAAGAAGCAAGAAAAGTGCAGAAAGGAGCAGGAGAAGTGCAGAAAGAGGCAAGAGAGGTGCAGACAGAAGCGAGTGAGGTGCAGAAAGAGTAAGAAATGTACAGAAAGAGGCAATAGAAGTGCAGAAAGAACCAACAGAGGTGCAGAAGGAGGCAAGAGAACTGCAGAAAGAAGCAAGAAAAGTGCAGAAAGGAGCAGGAGAAGTGCAGAAAGAGGCAAGAGAGGTGCAGAAAGAAGAGAGTGAGGTGCAGAAAGAGTAAGAAATGTACAGAAAGAGGCAAGAGAAGGACAGAAAGAACCAACAGAGGTGCAGAAGGAGGCAAGAGAACTGCAGAAAGAGGCAAGAGAGGTGCAGAAACAGGCAAAAGAGGTACAGAAACAGGGAACATGGGTGCAGAAAGAAGCAAGAGAATTACAAAAAGAAGAGAGTGAGATACAGCAAGAGGCAAGTGAGGTGCAGAAAGAGACAAGAGAGGTACAGAAAGAGGCAAGAGAAGTGCCGAGAGAGACAAGTGAGGTGCAGAAAGAAGAGAGTGAGGTGCAGAAAGAGGAAAGTGAGTTACAGAAAAAACAACAGACGAGCAGAAGGAGGCAAAAGAACTGCAGAAAGAGTCAGGAGAGTTGCAGAAACAGGCAGGAGAGGTGCAAAAAGAGGGAACAGAGGTGCAGAAAGAGGCAAGAGAGGTGCAGAACGAGGGAAGACGGATACAGAAAGAGGCAAGAGCGGTACAGAAATGAAGCAACAGAGGTGCAGAAAGAAGCAACAGAGGTGCAGAAAGAGGTGCAGAAAGAGGCAAGAGAACTGAAGAAACAGGCAAGAGCGGTGCAGAAACAGGCAAGAGAGGTGCAGAAAGAGGGAACAGGGGTGCAGAAAGAAGCAAGAGTATTACAGAAAGAAGAGAGTGAGATACAGCAAGAGGCAAGTGAGGTGCAGAAAGAGACAAGAGAGGTACAGAAAGAGGCAAGAGAAGTGCTGAGAGAAGCAAGTGAAGTGCAGAAAGAAGAGAGTGAGGTGCAGAAAGAGAAAAGTGAGGTACAGAAAGAGGCAAGTGAGGTGCTGAAAGAGTCAAGAGAAGTGCAGAAAGAGGCAAGAGAGGTGCAGAAAGAAGAGTGAGGTACAGAAAGAGGCGAGTGAGGTGCAGAAAGAGGCAGGTGAGGTGCTGAAAAGAGTCAAGAGAAGTGCAGAAAGAGGGAAGAGAAGTGCAGAAAGAGGCAAGAGAAGCACAGAAAGAAGCAATACAAGTGCAGGAAGAAGCAACAGAAGTGCAGAAAGAGGCAAGAGAAGTGCAGAAAGAGGCAAGAGAGGTGCAGAAAGAGGCAAGAGAGGTTCAGAAAGAGGCAAGTGAGGTACAAAAAGAGGGAATAGGGGTGCAGAAAGAGGCAAGAGAAGTGCAGAAAGAGGCAAGAGAGGTGCAGAAAGAGGCAAGAGAGGTACAGAAAGAGGCAAGTGAGGTACAAAAAGAGGAAATAGGGGTGCAGAAAGAGGCAAGAGAGGTGCAGAAAGAGGGAAGAGGGATACAGAAAGAGGCAAGAGTGGTACAGAAAGAGGCAAGAGAACTGAAGAAACAGGCAACAGAGGTGCAGAAACAGGCAAGAGAGCTGCAGAAACAGGGAACAGGGGTGCAGAAATAAACAAGAAAGGTACAGAAAGAGGCAAGGGCAGTGCAGAGAGAGGAACACTAGGGGCAGAAAGAAGAGAGTGAGGTGCAGAAATAGGCAAGTGAGGTGCAGAAAGAAGAGTGAGGTACAGAAAGAGGAAAGTGAGGTACAGAAAAAGGCAAGAGAAGAACAGAAAGAGGCAACAGAAGTGCATAAAATAACAAGAGAGGTGCAGAAAGAGGCAAGAAAAATACAGAAAGAGGCAAGAGCAGTACAGAAAGAAGAGAGTGAGGTACAGCAAGAGGCAAGTGAGATGCAGAAAGAGAAAAGAGAGGTACAGAAAGATGCAAGAGAAGTGCAGTGAGAGGCAAATGAGGTGCAAAAAGAAGAGAGTGAGGTGCAGAAAGAGGCAAGTGAGTTACAGAAAGAAGAGTGAGGTGCAGAAAGAGAAAAGTGAGGTACAGAAAGAGGCAAGAGAAGTGCAGAAAGAAGCAAGAGGAGTGCAGAAAGAGGCAAGAGAAGCACAGAAAGAAGCAATACAAGTGCAGGAAGAAGCAACCAAAGTGCAGAAAGAGGCAAGAGAAGTGCAGAAAGAGGCAAGAGAGGTGCGGAAAGAGGCAAGAGAGGTACAGAAAAAGGCAAGTGAGGTGCTGAAAGAGTCAAGAGAAGTGCAGAAACAGGCAAGAGAGGTGCAGAAAGAAAGGTGAGCTACAGAAACAGGCAAGTGAGGTACAGAAAGAGGCAAGAGAGGTACGGAAACAAGCAAGAGAAGAGCAGAAACGAGCCATGAAAAGTGCAGAAAGAGCCATGAAAAGTGCAGAAAGAGTCAAGAGAGGTACGCAAAGAAGCAAGAAAAGTACAGAAAGGAGAAAGAGAAGTGCAGATAGAGGAAAGAGAACTGAAGAAACAGGCAAGAGAGGTGCAGAAAGAGGCAAGAGAGGTGCAGAAAGAGGGAAGAGGGATACAGAAAGAGGCAAGAGCGGTACAGAAAGAAGCAAGAGAGGTGCAGAAAGAAGCAACAGAGGTGCAGAAAGGGGCAAGAGAACTGAGGAAACAGCCAAGAGAGGTGCATAAACAGGCAATAGAGGTGCAGGGGTTGTGAGAAGTTGGCCTGGTATATGCTGTTCACTAATTAAAGTGGACACCTTGCACCAGAACAATTCGACTCTTATGGTAGATAGGTTTAAGACAACCTTTATAGAAAGCTATCCTAGTGGTAGCTGTGGAGAGCAGCCTTCAGGCTAAGTCTTGAAGGAATGTAAAGCAGCTTGTTTTACCACACAATCTCTTGAATCACCAAATGAAAAGACACCACACAGGTATATATATCAAATATATATGTATTTATTAATAAACACTCTCTACTAATCTCTTTATGAGATTAGAAGTCAGGAACATATGTACAAGTCAAATGTTATCAAAATAAGTTTAGCACAATCGAATATCACAATCTTAGTTTGGCTAGACCTAGGTCTAGGGCATCTAGAATCGAGGGACCCCCAAGAACCACCCCAGGTAGTTATAGGAGACCCACAGGGGACGGACGCGGTGTCCTAGCACCGGTGCGAGTCCTGTACGAGTCTATGCGCACAGACGCGATTGAGATTTCAATGTTAAAGGTCCCTTGCGTGTTCGAGGCGAACACACCGATCGGTCCTTGTACGAGTCGAAGGACGCGGTTACAGATAGAGTTGCAAGGGAGATGGACGCGGTGTGTCTAACACAGACGCGAACCTTGTGCGAGTCAGTGCAATGGAGGTCTCAATGTTACAGGCCCCTTGTGTGTTCGAGGCGAACACCGATCGGACTCAGTACGAGTCGAAGGACACAGTTCTAGATAGTGTTACAAAGGAGATGGATGCGGTGTGTCTAACACAGACGCGAACCCTGTACGAGTCAGTGCAATTGTCGCACTTAGAAAATAAGAGTTTTAGGGAAGCTACAAGCAAGTCACTTACAGGGTAAGTAGTTCTAGGGCCCACACCCACAGGAGCACCGTAGTGCTGAAGTTACCTCACCCAGGGGAGCCGGGTGCATAGGTGTTCTTTGGTGTCGGGTCGCGGCGTCGTTTTCAATGGGAGCCAGTGAAGACTTGCTGCTTGCGGCGACAGGAGAAGTGTCCGGAGGAATCCAAGCCTGGATTCAGAAGATGGAAGACCTGAAAGCAGAGGGGACAGTGTTCAAAGTCACTTGGCAGTACTCGGGGCAAGGAAGATGGATGCCCACCGTCGTCGCAAGATTCAGGTCATTCGCGGGTGCCTTGACTCTTCAGCCATGAGGTCCAGGAGGTGTCGACGACAAGCAGGAGCTGGATTCGGCGTGTATCATGATGTCTGCAGCTTACTGCGGTGTCGGCGACTCGATTGGAGCCAACAAGCCTTGGTAACAGCAAGTCTTGGGGAAAGTGTGAAGAGGCAATGACGCAGACCAGCAAGGTCTGTGGGACTCACCCAGCAAGGGTAAGTCAGGGCAGACCAGGAGTAACCAGGGGAGCCCTTTGGTGTCTTTAGAAAGTCTTCTGGGGACCCACAAGCTGGCTGGCAAGGGATTGCAAAGACGCCTTGGGAGGATTCGCTCAACAGGGGCCCACGGTCACTTGGGACGTGGTAGGCCTCTGATCTTCAGAAAGATTCCTGCTGGAGGCTAGGACCATACGTGGTCCAAAGCACAAATTCGTGGAACGTTCTGAAGGGGTTACACTTGACAATAGTGCATGGTACCCAGGGGTCGCGGTTCCTCATCACTCTTGGGGTCCACTGGCCTCAACTTCGCTGGGGACTCACGATGGCTTTTGAGAAGTCAGGAAATCCACTTTTTGGGCTGCAGGGACTTCGGAATCTGGCGGGAGCGGTGTAGTTTGCGACTGTCATTTGTAGTTTTTGGTGCCTGCCAAGCAGGGGAGTCACTCCTTGACTCCAAGGGAGATTCTTCAGTCTTCCAAAGGTAGTGGAACGTCGAAGGTCCGGGATTCTTCTTCAGAGCGTCGTCCAGGGAAAATCTAGTTTGCAATGCACAGGTTCCCCTCTTATACTAAAAGAAAGGGAGGGACTAGCTCTATGACCCTACCTATGGGAGGGTCAGGGGAGTGGGTGGCTACACCCACTTCCCTTTGTCCAGTTTTGCGCCAGAGCAGGGGCAGGTAGCCCCTGAGCCGGTTTGAACTGGGGTATGCACAGAGGAGCCTTCTGCTCCCCCAGTGCAGGACTTCAAAGCACTCTAAGAGTGCACCCACCCAGCCCCAATACACTAAACCCTGTCTGGAAGGTGGTCACACCCCTTGGGACAGGATATCTATTGTTGGGCTTCCTCCACTGCGAGTGTTGGTCATCAGCAGGAGGGCAGCCCAGTGTCTGTGACTGGTGGCATCCATTTTGTGATGCCAGGGCTCTGCAGGATTCTACCGTGTTTCCACAGTAGGTACATGTCTATCCCTCTAGAAGGGTGGAATGCTACCCCCGCAGGGACACTAAACTAACCTTGACCAGTTGAGTCCTCGTGTTCAAAGTGGAAATACCTTGAGAGTCCATGTGCATTGGCATGTTGGGTCCCAGGTCTATGTTCCACTGTATAGTCCATCCCCTATAGGGAAATGGACCACCTCAAAAGTTTTGGGTTTTCACCTTTCATCTGTTTAAGCCATAGGAGGGGCTTGTGGTCAGTCTGAACTATGAAGTGAGTGCCAAACAAGTATGGCCTCAGCTTCTTCAGGGCCCACACCACAGCAAAGGCCTCCCTCTCTATAGCTGACCAATGTTTCTCTCTAGGGGTCAGCCTTCTGCTAATAAAAGGTACTGGCTGGTCTTGACCTTCATCATTCAGTTGAGACAGTACAGCTCCCACACCCAGCTCAGAAGCATCTGTTTGGACAATGAACTTTTTGGTGTAGTCTGGACTCTGTAAGATGGGGGCAGTGCACATGGCCTGCTTTAGGTCTTCAAATGCCTTCTGACAGCTAGCTGTCCACTGAACCTTTTTGGCATTTTCTTTGAGGTCAGATCATTCAAGGGGGTCACTATAGATCCATATCCCTTGACAAACCTCCTATAGTACCCAGTCAGGCCTAAGAAGGCTCTCACCTGTGTCTGGGTGGTTGGAGCAACCCATTCCATTATGGTTTGGATTTTGCTCTGTAAAGGCTGAACCTGGCCTCCACCTACAAGGTGGCCCAGGTATACAACCTGACTCTGCCCTATCTGGCACTTAGTGGCCTTGATAGTGAGGCCTGCTTTCTGCAGGGCCTCCAAAACATTCCTGAGGTGGACCAGGTGATCCTGCCAGGAGGAACTAAAGACAGCAATATCATCTAGATAAGCTGAGCAATACGTTTCCATCCCTGTCAGAACTTTATTCACCAACCTCTGAAAAGTGGCAGGTGCATTTTTCACTCCAAAGGGCATCACCACAAAGTGGTAGTGCCCACCAGGGGTTGAAAATGCTGTTTTGGCTTTTGCATCATCAGCTAACCTGATCTGCCAGTAGCCAGCTGTCAGGTCAAACGTGCTTAAATACTTGGCTGAGGCCAAAGTATCAATCAGCTCATCTGCCCTTGGTATGGGATAGGCATCAGTCCTAGTGACTGCATTGAGGCCTCTGTAGTCTACACAAAACCTAATTTCTTTCTTACCACCCTGGGTATGAGGCTTGGGTACCAAGACTACTGGGCTAGCCCAAGGGCTATCTGAAGGCTCAATTACACCTAGCTCCAACATTTTCTGGACTTCAGTCCTGATACAGTCCCTGACATGGTCAGGTTGCCTGTAGATTTTATTCTTGACAGGCAGACTGTCTCCAGTGTCCACCTCATGGGTGCACTCAGGAAGTCTGACTAGGGGTCAGGCTAAACATATGTCTATACTGTTGCAGAACTTGTCTGCACTCAGTTTGCTGATGGTCAGTGAGGCTGCTTGCCAAAGCAACACCATCTACTGACCCATCATCAGGGTTCTGAGAGAGCAGGTCAGGGAGAGGGTCACTCTCCTCCTCCTGTTCCTCATCAGTTGCCATGAGCAAGCCCATGTCAGCCCTGTCAACATATGGCTTTAATCTATTGACATGGAGCACCCTCAGGGGGCTCCTGGGAGTTCCAAGATTCACCAGGTAGGTGACTTCTCCCTTCTGTGCAACTATTGTATGGGGGCCACTCCACTTGTCCTGGAGGGCTGCTGAGGCCACAGGCTCCAATACCCACACCTTCTGTCCTGGCTGGTATACAGTCAGTACAGCCTTTGGTCATGCCAAGCTTTTTGTAATTCTTGGCTGGCCTCCAGGTTTTTGGTTGCCTTTTTCATGTACTCAGCCATCCGGGAGCGGAGACCAAGTACATAGTCCATCACATCTTGTTTGGGGGCTTGAGAGGTAACTCCCAGCCCTCTTTTACCAAACACAATGGACCTCTCACAGGATGCCCAAACAGAAGCTCAAATGGGCTGTAACCAACCCCTTCTGTGGAACCTCTCTGTATGCAAACAACAGGCAAGGAAGAAGAAGGTCCCATTTCCGCCTAAGCTTCTCTGGGAGTCCTTTAACTATTCCTTTCAAGGTTTTGTTGAAGCGTTCAACTAAACCATTGCATTGTGGGTGATAGGGGGTGGTGAACTTATAAGTTACACCACACTCCTTCCACATTGCCTTCAGATATCCTGACATGAAGTTGGTACCTCTGTCAGAAATGACCTCCTTTGGGAAACCCACTCTGGAGAAAACTCCAATGAGGGCTCTTGCCACCACAGGGGCTGTGGTGGTCCTCAGGGAATTGCTTCTGGGTACCTGGTGGCATGATCCACTACCACCAGGATAAACCTGTGCCCAGATGCAGTTTGAGGGTCAAGGGGACCAACAATGTCAATCCCTACCCTTTCAAAGGGTACCCCCACCACAGGTAGTGGTATCAGGGGGCCTTTGTTGTGCCACCTGCCTTACCACTGGCTTGGCTGGTGACACAGGAGCGACAAAACTCCTTTGTGTCCTCTGACATATGTGGCCAATGAAAATGTGGGACAAGCCTGTCCCAGGTCTTGTTTTGGCCCAAGTGACCTGCCAAAGGGATATCATGTGCTAGGGTCAAGAGGAACCCCTAAACTTCTGAGGTATTACCATCCTCCTGGTGGCTCCAGGGGCTGGATCTCTACCCTCAGAATATAGGAGTCCCTCATCCCAATAAACTTTATGGGACCCACTAGCACTCCCAGCAGCCTCAGCAGCAGCCTGCTGTCTGAGGGGTTCAAGAGAGGGGCAGCACTGTTGCTCCTTACTCATATCTTCCCTAGAAGGGCCCCCTGCCCCCAAGAACTCAACCTGATCAGGCTCAAGTCCCTCTGTGGCAGTTCCTTCTTCAGGATCTGCTTCACCTCCCTCTGGGGGTGAATCTGTGATCTGAGACTGAGGGGAAGGCACTGCCTTTACCCTACTGCTCCTCCTCTTGGGAAGCATCTGGTCCATTGTTCCAGGATCCAGAGCTGGTTCAGTGTTATGCATTCTTGCTTGTGACCTGGTCACAGCAAATACCTCTGCAGGGATGCCCAACATCTCAGCATGAGTCCATAACTCTACTTCAGACCAGGCGGAAGTCTCTAGATCATTGCCCAATAGACATTTGACAGGGAGGTCTGCACTGACTACAACCTTCTTGAGGCCAGTTACCCCTCCCCAGGAGAAATTCACAACTGCCAGACTATGGTTGGTCCTGACATTGCTTGCATTGGTCACCTGGTACCTTTCGCCCAGGATGATCTGTCCAGGGTCCACAAGATCCTCTGCCACCATGGTGACACTAGCACCTGTGTCCCTAAATGCCAAAGCCTGTTTGCCATTTATTACAGGCTGCTGTTTGTATTTGCCCAGGTTACTGGGACTTACTAGGAAGGACATATTAAGGTCTCCCTTACAAATCAGCATTGCCTGAGTGGGCACTCTGACTAGGTCAGAGTCCACTTCAGAACCCAGGGTCAACCCTACTACACCCTTATTCTGAGTACCACCTCCACCAGTAGCTGAGCTAGGGGGAACAGTTGCCTTAGGGGCAGGAGTGGTGGTGGTTTGGTCTTTGGACTTGTTACAATCAGAAGTCCAGTGCCCTTTCTGTTTACAGAATTTGCACCAGGGCTTCTTTTGGCCTTTTCCCTTGTTGGATTGTGACTCCCCACCAGATGCAGATTTTTGGGGCCCTTGTGAAGACTTCTGGTCTTTTGACTTATCCCCACCTTTCTCAGAGCCCTTAGGATCTTACTTCTTGGTGTCACCCCCTTGGTTCTGGGGTTTCTGCCTCACCCTGGTTCTGACCCATTTGTCTGCCTTCTTTCCCAATTCTTGGGGAGAGGTCAGATTTGAGTCCACCAGGTATTGATACAACAACTGGTTCTGGCAATTATTAAGGATCTGTTCTCTCATCATCAGATTATACAATCCCTTGAAATCAGTAACCCTACTGCCAACCAGCCAACCCTCCAGAGCCTTGGTTGCACAATCTACAAAGTCAGTCCAGTCCTGAGTCTATGCCTTCTGGGTGTCTCTGAACTTTAACCTGTACTGCTCAGTGGTTAAGCCAAACCCATCTATCAGTGCACTCTTCAGGACTTCATAATTATCAGCATCCTCTTCTCTAACAGTGAGGAGCTTGTCTCTACCTTTGTTTGAAAAGGAGAGCCACAAGATTGCTGCCCACTGCTTTTGGGGGACCTGCTGTACTCTACAGGCCCTCTCCATAGCAGTTATCCACTTGTGGATATCATCCCCACTCTGGTAGGGAGGAACAACCTTGCTCAGGTTCCTATGGTCTGGAATAGATTCTCTGCCTCTAGGGACACTGTTGCTGCCACCAAGGGGTTCTAACCCCTCTCTTCTAGAAGCTCTCTGGATCTCCAGGGCCTCTCTATCCAGTGCCAACTGCTTGGTTCTGAGGGCAACTCTTGCTTCCTCATACTGCAGCAGTTTGCACATTCTTTCAGAGGAGGTCTCTCTTATGGGAAAGTATGAGTTCCTCTGGTGGACAAATTCTCTGCCAGAGTGATAAGAGTGGTCAGATTCCCTGGAAGGGGACCTATGCCTCTCCTCCACTCTGTCAGCTCTCTTAGGGAGAAATCCTCTGTCCTTTTCAGGCCCCTTGAGGCCTGGCCCTTCAATCACAGAGTCTTGGTCATTCTGATTTTCATCATCTGACCCAGATACTGTAATTGACCCACTCACTGATTCAGACCCATTAGCTCCTAGAGCCAATCTAAGATCATCTGCTGTCATCAGATCTATCAGGTGTAGGGTGGAGGGACTCTGTCCTAGCTTCAGGTGTCTTTCAACACACATGGCTCTCAAGTCAGAGAAAGCCATGTCCTTATACTGAGGCTGAGTGGATCCACTGGTTCCACCCTTTAAGGACATTCTAGTGTTGTGCAATGTTGTACTACCTACACTAGTTTGTGGCCTACTGATACTAGCTTGAGCTGTAGAAAGGGTGTGCTATCCGGTGGCACACAGCTCTAAGTTCAGTAGAACTTATTGATACTAACCTTGACTTTATATGTACCTTAAGTACCTATAGTGGTTTTCAGTTAGTAATTCAAATAGAGATTTTCTGGTAAAGCAATAGCAAGCTGGAATCCCACACGCTGCCCACCAATGTGAGAAGTTGGCCTGGTATATGCTGTTCACTAATTAAAGTGGACACCTTGCACCAGAACAATTCGACTCTTATGGTAGATAGGTTTAAGACAACCTTTATAGAAAGCTATCCTAGTGGTAGCTGTGGAGAGCAGCCTTCAGGCTAAGTCTTGAAGGAATGTAAAGCAGCTTGTTTTACCACACAATCTCTTGAATCACCAAATGAAAAGACACCACACAGGTATATATATCAAATATATATGTATTTATTAATAAACACTCTCTACTAATCTCTTTATGAGATTAGAAGTCAGGAACATATGTACAAGTCAAATGTTATCAAAATAAGTTTAGCACAATCGAATATCACAATCTTAGTTTGGCTAGACCTAGGTCTAGGGCATCTAGAATCGAGGGACCCCAAGAACCACCCCAGGTAATTATAGGAGACCCACAGGGGACGGACGCGGTGTCCTGGCACCGGTGCGAGTCCTGTACGAGTCTATGCGCACAGACGCGATTGAGATTTCAATGTTAAAGGTCCCTTGCGTGTTCGAGGTGAACACACCGATCGGTCCTTGTACGAGTCGAAGGACGCGGTTACAGATAGAGTTGCAAGGGAGATGGACGCGCTGTGTCTAACACAGACGCGAACCTTGTGCGAGTCAGTGCAATGGAGGTCTCAATGTTACAGGCCCCTTGTGTGTTCGAGGCGAACACCGATCGGACTCAGTACGAGTGGAAGGACACAGTTCTAGATAGTGTTACAAAGGAGATGGACGCGTTGTGTCTAACACAGACGCGAACCCTGTACGAGTCAGCGCAATTGTCGCACTTAGAAAATAAGAGTTTTAGGGCACTTCTAGGGAAGCTACAAGCAAGTCACTTACAGGGTAAGTAGTTCTAGGGCCCACACCCACAGGAGCACCGTAGTGCTGACGTTACCTCACCCAGGGGAGCCGGGTGCATAGGTGTTCTTTGGTGTCGGGTCGCGGCGACGTTTTCAATGGGAGCCAGTGAAGACTTGCTGCTTGCGGCGACAGGAGAAGTGTCCGGATGAATCCAAGCCTGGATTCAGAAGATGGAAGACCTGAAAGCAGAGGGGACAGTGTTCAAAGTCACTTGGCAGTGACTCGGGCAAGGAAGATGGATGCCCACCGTCGTCGCAAGATTCAGGTCGTTTGCAGGTGCCTTGACTCTTCAGCCACGAGGTCCAGGAGGCGTCGACGATGACCAGGAGCTGGATTCGGCGTGTACCACAATGTCTGCAGCTTACTGCGGTGTCGGCGACTCGATTGGAGCCAACAAGCCTTAGTAACAGCAAGTCTTGGGGAAAGTGTGAAGAGGCAATGGCGCAGACCAGCAAGGTCTGCGGGACTCACCCTGTGAGGGTAAGTCAGGGCAGGCCTGGAGCAACCAGGGGAGCCCTTTGGTGTCTTTAGAAAGTCTTTTGGGGACCCACAAGCTGGCTGGCAAGGGATCACGAAGACGCTTCGGGAGGATTTGCTCAACAGGGGCCCATGGTCACTCGGGACATGGTCAGCCTCTGATCTTCGGAGGGATTCCTGCTGGAGGCTAGGACCATACGTGGTCCAAAGCACAAGTTCGTGGAACGTTGTGAAGGGGTTGCACTTGACAATAGTGCACGGTACCCAGGGGTCGCGGTTCCTCATCACTCTTGTGGTCCACTGGCCTCAGCTTCACTGGGGACTCACGATGGCCTTTGAGAAGTCAGGAAATCCATTTCTTGGGCTGCAGGGACTTCGGACTCCGGCGGGAGCGGCGTAGTTTGCGACCGTCGTTTGTAGTTTTTGGTGCCTGCCAAGCAGGGGAGTCACTCCTTGACTCCAAGGGAGATTCTTCAGTCTTCCAAAGGTAGTGGAACGTCGAAGGTCCGGGATTCTTCTTCAGAGCGTCGTCCAGGGAAAATCTAGTTTGCAATGCACAGGTTCCCCCTCTTATACTAAAAGAAAGGGAGGGACTAGCTCTAGGACCCTACCTATGGGAGGGTCAGGGGAGTGGGTGGCTACACCCACTTCCCTTTGTCCAGTTTCGCGCCAGAGCAGGGGCAGGTAGCCCCTGAGCCGGTTTGAACTGGGGTATGCACAGAGGAGCCTTCTGCTCCCCCAGTGCAGGACTTCAAAGCACTCTAAGAGTGCACCCACCCAGCCCCAATACACTAAACCCTGTCTGGAAGGTGGTCACACCCCTTGGGACAGGATATCTATTGTTGGGCTTCCTCCACTGCGAGTGTTGGTCATCAGCAGGAGGGCAGCCCAGTGTCTGTGACTGGTGGCATCCATTTTGTGATGCCAGGGCTCTGCAGGATTCTACCGCGTTTCCACAGTAGATACATGTCTATCCCTCTAGAAGGGTGGAATGCTACCCCCGCCGCCAGGACTGGCGGGGAGGGTAGTATTCCAAGATGTTTGACACCAAACACGACATGTTTCGATGCAGCCATTCCAAAGTTAGCATTCTACCGCGAGGATATAATGCACTTAAAAGTATATGGTTTAACCGCATCCACAAACAGCCCCAGAGAATGGACTCTGAGAGCTGCAGAGGGGCCCTGCTCAGGCAGAGGAACCCCCTCACATGGAAACTAAGCACCCTGCCCTCAGGATCGATAGGGCCTGCTTTAGGGGTGACTGATAAGTCTCAATGTGTGTGCAGGAGAGATATAGGGGACCTAACCTATATCTCAGTGAGGGGTGCTAGCACTTCCTCACCCAGGCTGCAGTAGCAGGCCTGTGGTGTCAGATGTAGTCTGCTTTCCAGGGGTGGCATAATACATGCTTCAGCCCCTGGTAGGCCTGTGAAGTACCTATGCCCTTGGTACCTAAGGTACCATATACTAGGGACTCATAAGGTACCACAGTATCCAATCACTAGTGCACCTAGAGTGCACTCCAAATCGTTTAGAGAGAACAGAGAGGCTGGGGCCCTGATTGGCAGGGTCCCAGCCAGACTATAGCCAGAAACCAGTGTAAACATCAGAAAAAAAGTGGGGGCAACATAAGAGGCAGATCCTACTCTCCTACAGGGGTGCAGAAATAAGCCAGAGAAATACAGAAAGAGGCAAGAAAAGTGCAGAGAGGAAAATGAGGTGCAGAAAGAAGAGAGTGAGGTGCAGAAATAGGCAGGTGAGGTGCTGAAAAAGTCAAGAGAAGTGCAGAAAGAGGCAAGTGAGGTGCAGAAAAAAGAATGAGGTACAGAAAGAGGAAAGTGAGGTACAGAAAAAGGCAACAGAAGTACAGAAAGAGGAAACAGAAGTGCAGAAAAAAACAAGAGAGGTGCAGAAAGAGTAAGAAATGTGCAGAAAGAGGCAAGAGAGGTACAGAAAGAGACAAGAGAAGTGCAGGAAGAGGCAAGAGAAGTGCAGAAAGAAGCAACTGAGGTGCAGAAAGAGGCAAGAGAAGTGCAGAAAGAACCAACAGAGGTGCAGAAAGAGGCAATAAAAGTGCAGAAAGAGGCATATGAGGAGGAGAAAGAGGCAAGAGAGGTGCAGTAAGAGGCAGGTGAGGTGCTGAAAAAGTCAAGAGAAGTGCAGAAAGAGACAAGTGAGGTGCAGAAAGAAGAGTGAGGTACAGAAAGAGGAAAGTGAGGTACAGAAAAAGGCAAGAGAAGTACAGAAAGAGGCAACAGAAGTGCAGAAAAAAACAAGAGAGGTGCGGAAAGAGTAAGAAATGTGCAGAAAGAGGCAAGAGAGGTACAGAAAGAGACAAGAGAAGTGCAGAAAGAGGCAAGAGAAGTGCAGAAAGAAGCAACTGAGGTGCAGAAAGAGGCAAGAGAAGTGCAGAAAGAACCAACAGAGGTGCAGAAAGAGACAATAAAAGTGCAGAAAGAGGCATATGAGGTGGAGAAAGAGGCAAGAGAGGTACAGAAAGAGGCAAGTGAGGTGCTGAAAAGAGTCAAGAAAAGTGCAGGAAGAGGCAAGAGAAGAACAGAAAGAAGCAAGAGAAGTGCAGGAAGAAGCAACAGAAGTGCAGAAAGAGGCAAGAGGGGTGCTGAAAGAGTCAAGAGCAGTGCAGAAAGAGGAAAGAGAGGTGCAGAAAGAAGAGTGAGGTACAGTAAGAGGCAAGTGAGGTGCAGAAAGAGGCAATAGAAGTGCAGAAAGAGACAAGAGAAATGCAGAAAGAGCCAAGAAAAGTGCAGAAAGAGGCAAGAGAGGTGCAGTAAGAAGCAAGAAAAGTACAGAAAGGAGCCAGAGAAGTGCCGAAAGAGGCAAGAGAGGTGCAGAAAGAAGAGAGTGAGGTGCAGAAAGAGTAAGAAATGTGCAGAAAGAGGCAAGAGAAGTGTAGAAAGAGGCAAGAGAAGTGCAGAAAGAGGCAAGAGAAATGCAGAAAGAGGCAAGAGAAATGCAGAAAGAAGCAACTGAGGTGCAGATAGAGGCAAGAGAAGTGCAGAAAGACACAAGAGAGGTGCAGAAACAGTCACAAGAGATACAGAAAGAAGCAACAGAGGTGCAGAAAGAAGCAAGAGAAGTGATGAAAGAGACAAGAGAGTTGCAGAAAGAAACAAGAGAGGTGCAGAAAAAAGAAAGAGAAGTGCAGAAAGACGCATGTGAGGTTCAGAAAGAGGCAAGAGAGGTGCAGAAAGAGGTAAGTGAGGTGCAGAAACAGGCAAGAGGGGTACAAAAAAAGGCAAGAGAAGTGCAGAAAGAAACAACAGAGGTGCAGAAGGAGGCAAAAGAACTGCAGAAAGAGTCAGGAGAGTTGCAGAAACAGGCAAGAGAGGTGCAAAAAGAGGGAACAGCGGTGCAGAAAGAGGCAAGAGAGGTGCAGTAAGAGGGAAGAGGGATACAGAAAGAGGCAAGAGTGGTACAGAAAGAAGCAAGAGAGGTGCAGAAAGAAGCAACAGAGGTGCAGAAAAAGAGGCAACATAGGTGCATAAAGAGGCAAGAGAACTGAAGAAACAGGCAAGAGGGGTGCAGAAACAGGCAAGAGAGGTGCAGAAAGAGGGAACAGGGGTGCAGAAATAAGCAAGAGAGGCATAGAAGGAGGCAAGAGAAGTACAGAGAGGAAGTGAGGTGCAGAAAGAAGAGAGTGAGGTGCAGAAATAGGCAAGTGAGGTGCAGAAAGAAGAGTGAGGTACAGAAAGAGGAAAGTGAGGTACAGAAGAAGGCAAGAGAAGTACAGAAAGAGGCAACAGAAGTGCAGAAAAAAACAAGATAGGTGCAGAAAGAGGCAAGATCAATACAGAAAGAGGCAAGAGAAGTACAGAAAGAAGAAAGTGAGGTACAGCAAGAGGCAAGTTAGATGCAGAAAGAGAATAGAGAGGTACAGAAAGAGGCAAGAGAAGTGCAGAGAAAGGCAAATGAGGTGCAAAAAGAAGAGAGTGAGGTGCAGAAAGAGGCAAGTGAGGAACAGAAAGAAGAGTGAGGTGCAGAAAGAGAAAAGTGAGGTACAGAAAGAGGCAAGAGAAGTGCAGAGAGACGCAAGAGAAGCACAGAAAGAGGCAAGAGAAGCACAGAAAGAAGCAAGTGAAGTGCAGGAAGAAGCAACAGAAGTGCAGAAAGAGGCAAGAGAAGTGCAGAAAGAGGCAAGAGAGGTGAAACAGGCAAGAGAGGTACAGAAAGAGGCAAGTGAGGTGCTGAAAGAGAAAAGAGAAGTGCAGAAAGAGGCAAGAGAGGTGCAGAAAGAAGAGTGAGGTGCAGAAAGAGGCAAGTGAGGTGCAGGAAAAAGCAAGAGAAGTGCAATAAAGGGGCAAGTGAGGTGCAGAAAGAGGCAAGAGAGGTGCAGAAAGAGGCAAGTGAGGTGCTGAAAAAGTCAAGAGAAGTGCAGAAAGAGGCAAGAGAGATGCAGAAAGAAGAGTGAGGTGCAGAAAGAGGCAAGTGAGGTGCAGAAAGAGGCAAGAGAAGTGCAGAAAGAAGCAAGAGAAGTACAGAAAGAGGCAAGAAGAGCCAGAAAGAAAGGAGAGAAGTGCAGAAAGAGGCAATAGAAGTGTAGAAAGAGCCAAGAATAGTGCAGAAAGAGGCATGAGAAGTGCAGAAAGAGGCAATAGAAGTGCAGAAAGAGACAAGAAAAGTGCAGAAAGAGGCAAAAGAGGTGCAGAAAGAAGCAAGAAAAGTGCAGAAAGGAGCAGGAGAAGTGCAGAAAGAGGCAAGAGAGGTGCAGAAAGAAGAGAGAGAGGAGCAGAAAGAGTAAGAAATGTACAGAAAGAGGCAATAGAAGTGCAGAAAGAACCAACAGAGGTGCAGAAGGAGGCAAGAGAACTGCAGAAAGAGGCAAGAGAGGTGCAGAAACAGGCAAGAGAGGTGCAGAAACAGGGAACAGGGGTGCAGAAAGAAGCAAGAGAATTACAGAAAGAAGAGAGTGAGATACAGCAAGAGGCAAGTGAGGTGCAGAAAGAGACAAGAGAGGTACAGAAAGAGTCAAGAGAAGTGCCGAGAGAGGCAAGTGAGGTGCAGAAAGAAGAGAGTGAGGTGCAGAAAGAGGCAAGTGAGTTACAGAAAGAAGAGTGAGGTGCAGAAAGAGAAAAGTGAGGTACAGAAAGAGGCAAGAGAAGTGCAGGAAGAAGCAACAGAAGTGCAGAAAGAGGGAAGAGAAGTGCAGAAAGAGGCAAGAGAGGTGCAGAAAGAGGCACAAGAGGTGCAGAAAGAGGAAAGTGAGGTGCTGTAAGAGTCAAGAGAAGTGCAGAAAGAGGCAAGAGAGGTGCAGAAAGAAGAGTGAGGTACAGAAAGAGGCCAGTGAGGTGCAGAAAGAGGCAAGAGAGGTACAGAAAGAAGAAAGAGAAGTGCAGAAAGAGTCAATAGAAGTGCAGAAACAGACAAGAGAAGTGCAGAAAGAGCCATGAAAAGTGCAGAAAGAGACATGAAAAGTGCAGAAAGAGGCAAGAGAGGTACACAAAGAAGCAAGAAAAGTGCAGAAAGGAGCAAGAGATGTGCAGAAAGAGGCAAGAGAACTGAAGAAACAGGCAAGAGAGGTGCAGAAAGAGGCAAGAGAACTGAAGAAACAGGCAAGAGAGGTGCAGAAAGAGGCAAGAGAGGTGCAGAAAGAGGGAACAGGGGTGCAGAAATAAGCAAGAGAGGTACAGAAAGAGGCAAGAGAAGTGCAGAGAGAGGAAAATGAGGTGCAGAAAGAAGAGAGTGAGGTGCAGGAATAGGCAAGTGAGGTGCAGAAAGAAGAGTGAGGCAAGGAAAGAGGAAAGTGAGCTATGGTAATGGCAAGAGAAGTAGAGAAAGAGGCAACAGAAGTGCAGAAAAAAACAAAGGAGGTGCAGAAAGAGTAAGAAATGTGCAGAAAGAGGCAAGAGAAGTGCAGAAAGAGGCAAGAGAAATAGAGAAAGAGATAAGAGAAGTACAGAAAGTAAAGAGTGTGGTCTAGCAAGAGGCAAGTGAGATGCAGAAAGAGAAAAGAGAGGTACAGAAAGAGGCAAGAGAAGTGCAGAGAGAGGCAAAAGAGGTGCAAAAGAAGAGAGTGAGGTGCAGAAAGAGGCAAGTGAGGAACAGAAAGAAAAGTGAGTTGCAGAAAGAGGAAAGTGAGGTACAGAAAGAGACAAGAGAAGTGCAGAGAGACGCAAGAGAAGCGCAGAAAGAGGCAAGAGAAGCACAGAAAGAAGCAAGTGAAGTGCAGGAAGATGCAACAGAAGTGAAGAAAGAGGCAAGAAAAGTGCAGAAAGAGGCAAGAGAGGTGCAGAAAGAGGCAAGAGAGGTACAGAAAGAGGAAAGTGAGGAGCTGAAAGAGTCAAGAAAAGTGCAGAAAGAGGCAAGAGAGGTGCAGAAAGAATAGTGAGGTACAGAAAGAGGCAAGTGAGGTGCAGAAAGAGGCAAGAGAGGTACAGAAAGAAGCAAGAGAAGTGCAGAAAGAGTCAATAGAAGTGCAGAAAGAGACAAGAGAAGTGCAGAAAGAGCCATGAAAAGTGCAGAAAGAGACATGAAAAGTGCAGAAAGAGGCAAGAGAGGTGCACAAAGAAGCAAGAAAAGTGCAGAAAGGAGCAAGAGATGTGCAGAAAGAGGCAAGAGAACTGAAGAAACAGGCAAGAGAGGTGCAGAAAGAGGCAAGAGAGGTGCAGAAAGAGGGAACAGGGGTGCAGAAATAAGCAAAAGAGGTACAGAAAGAGGCAAGAGAGGTGCAGAGAGAGGAAAATGAGGTGCAGAAAGAAGAGAGTGAGGTGCAGAAATAGGCAAGTGAGGTACAGAAAGAAGAGTGAGGCAAGGAAAGAGGAAAGTGAGCTATGGTAATGACAAGAGAAGTAGAGAAAGAGGCAACAGAAGTGCAGAAAAAACAAAGAAGGTGCAGAAAGAGTAAGAAATGTGCAGAAAGAGGCAAGAGAAGTGCAGAAAGAGGCAAGAGAAATAGAGAAAGAGATAAGAGAAGTACAGAAAGAAGAGAATGAGGTACAGCAAGAGGCAAGTGAGATGCAGAAAGAGAAAAGAGAGGTACAGAAAGAGGCAAGAGAAGTGCCGAGAGAGGCAAGTGAGGTTCAGAAAGAAGAGAGTGAGGTGCAGAAAGAGGCAAGTGAGTTACAGAAAGAAGAGTGAGGTGCAGAAAGAGAAAAGTGAGGTACAGAAAGAGGCAAGAGAAGTGCAGGAAGAAGCAACAGAAGTGCAGAAAGAGGGAAGAGAAGTGCAGAAAGAGGCAAGAGAGGTGCAGAAAGAGGCACGAGAGGTACAGAAAGAGGAAAGTGAGGTGCTGAAAGAGTCAAGAGAAGTGCAGAAAGAGGCAAGAGAGGTGCAGAAAGAAGAGTGAGGTACAGAAAGAGGCCAGTGAGGTGCAGAAAGAGGCAAGAGAGGTACAGAAAGAAGAAAGAGAAGTGCAGAAAGAGTCAATAGAAGTGCAGAAACAGACAAGAGAAGTGCAGAAAGAGCCATGAAAAGTGCAGAAAGAGACATGAAAAGTGCAGAAAGAGGCAAGAGAGGTACACAAAGAAGCAAGAAAAGTGCAGAAAGGAGCAAGAGATGTGCAGAAAGAGGCAAGAGAACTGAAGAAACAGGCAAGAGAGGTGCAGAAAGAGGCAAGAGAGGTGCAGAAAGAGGGAACAGGGGTGCAGAAATAAGCAAAAGAGGTACAGAAAGAGGCAAGAGAAGTGCAGAGAGAGGAAAATGAGGTGCAGAAAGAAGAGAGTGAGGTGCAGAAATAGGCAAGTGAGGTGCAGAAAGAAGAGTGAGGCAAGGAAAGAGGAAAGTGAGCTATGATAATGGCAAGAGAAGTAGAGAAAGAGGCAACAGAAGTGCAGAAAAAAACAAAGGAGGTGCAGAAAGAGTAAGAAATGTGCAGAAAGAGGCAAGAGAAGTGCAGAAAGAGGCAAGAGAAATAGAGAAAGAGATAAGAGAAGTACAGAAAGTAAAGAGTGTGGTCTAGCAAGAGGCAAGTGAGATGCAGAAAGAGAAAAGAGAGGTACAGAAAGAGGCAAGAGAAGTGCAGAGAGAGGCAAAAGAGGTGCAAAAAGAAGAGAGTGAGGTGCAGAAAGAGGCAAGTGAGGAACAGAAAGAAAAGTGAGTTGCAGAAAGAGGAAAGTGAGGTACAGAAAGAGACAAGAGAAGTGCAGAGAGACGCAAGAGAAGTGCAGAAAGAGGCAAGAGAAGCACAGAAAGAAGCAAGTGAAGTGCAGGAAGATGCAACAGAAGTGCAGAAAGAGGAAAGTGAGGTGCTGAAAGAGTCAAGAGAAGTGCAGAAAGAGGCAAGAGAGGTACAGAAAGAGGAAAGTGAGGAGCTGAAAGAGTCAAGAAAAGTGCAGAAAGAGGCAAGAGAGGTGCAGAAAGAATAGTGAGGTACAGAAAGAGGCAAGTGAGGTGCAGAAAGAGGCAAGAGAGGTACAGAAAGAAGCAAGAGAAGTGCAGAAAGAGTCAATAGAAGTGGAGAAAGAGACAAGAGAAGTGCAGAAAGAGCCATGAAAAGTGCAGAAAGAGACATGAAAAGTGCAGAAAGAGGCAAGAGAGGTGCACAAAGAAGCAAGAAAAGTGCAGAAAGGAGCAAGAGATGTGCAGAAAGAGGCAAGAGAACTGAAGAAACAGGCAAGAGAGGTGCAGAAAGAGGCAAGAGAGGTGCAGAAAGAGGGAACAGGGGTGCAGAAATAAGCAAAAGAGGTACAGAAAGAGGCAAGAGAGGTGCAGAGAGAGGAAAATGAGGTGCAGAAAGAAGAGAGTGAGGTGCAGAAATAGGCAAGTGAGGTACAGAAAGAAGAGTGAGGCAAGGAAAGAGGAAAGTGAGCTATGGTAATGACAAGAGAAGTAGAGAAAGAGGCAACAGAAGTGCAGAAAAAAACAAAGAAGGTGCAGAAAGAGTAAGAAATGTGCAGAAAGAGGCAAGAGAAGTGCAGAAAGAGGCAAGAGAAATAGAGAAAGAGGTAAGAGAAGTACAGAAAGAAGAGAGTGAGGTACAGCAAGAGGCAAGTGAGATGCAGAAAGAGAAAAGAGAGGTACAGAAAGAGGCAAGAGAAGTGCAGAGAGAGGCAAATGAGGTGCAAAAAGAAGAGAGTGAGGTGCAGAAAGAGGCAAGTGAGGAACAGAAAGAAAAGTGAGTTGCAGAAAGAGGAAAGTGAGGTACAGAAAGAGACAAGAGAAGTGCAGGGAGACGCAAGAGAAGCGCCGAAAGAGGCAAGAGAAGCACAGAAAGAAGCAAGTGAAGTGCAGGAAGATGCAACAGAAGTGCAGAAAGAGGCAAGAGAAGTGCAGAAAGAGGCAAGAGAGGTGCAGAAAGAGGCAGGAGAGGTACAGAAAGAGGAAAGTGAGGTGCTTAAAGAGTCAAGAAAAGTGCAGAAAGAGGCAAGAGAGGTGCAGAAAGAATAGTGAGGTACAGAAAGAGGCAAGTGAGGTGCAGAAAGAGGCAAGAGAGGTACAGAAAGAAGCAAGAGAAGTGCAGAAAGAGTCAATAGAAGTGCAGAAAGAGCCATGAAAAGTGCAGAAAGAGACATGAAAAGTGCAGAAAGAGGCAAAAGAGGTGCACAAAGAAGCAAGAAAAGTGCAGAAAGGAGCAAGAGAAGTGCAGAAAGAGTTAAGAGAACTGAAGAAACAGGCAAGAAAGGTACAGAAAGAAGAGTGAGGTGTAGAAAGAGGCAAGTGAGATGCAGGAAAAAGCGAGAAGAAGTGCAATAAAGGGGCAAGTGAGGTGCGGAAAGAGGCAAGAGAGGTGCAGAAAGAAGCAAGTGAGGTGCTGAAAAAGTCAAGAGATGTGCAGAAAGAGGCAAGAGAGATGCAGAAGAAGAGTGAGGTGCAGAAAGAGGCACGTGAGGTGCAGAAAGAGGCAAGAGAAGTGCAGAAAGAAGCAAGAGAAAAGAGAGACAAGAGGAGCCAGAAAGAAGAGAAGTGCACAAAGAGGCAATAGAAGTGCAGAAAGAGCCATGAAAAATGCAGAAAAAGGCAAAAGAGGTGCAAAAAGAAGCAGGAGAAGTGCAGAAAGAGGCAATAGAGGTGCAGAAAGAGGCAAGAGAAGTGCAGAAAGACACAAGAGAGGTGCAGAAACATGCAAAAGAGGTACAGAACGAAGCAACAGAGGTGCAGAAAGTAGCAAGAGAAGTGATGAAAGAGACAAGAGAGTTGCAGAAAGAAACAAGAGAGGTGCAGAAAAAGCAAGAGAAGTGCAGAAAGAAGCAAGTGAGGTGCAGAAAGAGGCAAGAGAGTTGCAGAAAGAGGCAAGAGAGGTGCAGAAAGAGGCAAGTGAAGTGCAGAAACAGGCAAGAGAGGTGCAGAAACAGGGAACAGGGGTGCAGAAATAAACAAGAAAGGTACAGAAAGAGGCAAGGGCATTGCAGAGAGAGGAACATTAGGTGCAGAAAGAAGAGAGTGAGGTGCAGAAATAGGCAAGTGAGGTGCAGAAAGAAGAGTGAGGTACAGAAAGAGTAAAGTGAGGTACAGAAAAAGGCAAGAGAAGTACAGAAAGAGGCAACAAAAGTGCAGAAAATAACAAGAGAGGTGCAGAAAGAGGCAAGAAAAATACAGAAAGAGGCAAGAGAAGTACAGAAAGAAGAGAGTGAGGTACAGCAAGAGGCAAGTGAGATGCAGAAAGAGAAAAGAGAGATACAGAAAGAGGCAAGAGAAGTGCAGTGAGAGGCAAATGAGGTGCAAAAAGAAGACAGTGAGGTGCAGAAAGAGGCAAGTGAGTTACAGAAAGAAGATTGAGGTGCAGGAAGAGAAAAGTGAGTGTAGGAGAGTAGGATCTGCCTCTTATGTTGCCCCCACTTTTTTTCTGATGTTAGCACTGGTTTCTGGCTATAGTCTGGCTGGGTCCCTGCCAATCAGGGCCCCAGCCTCTCTGTTCTCTCTAAACGACATGGAGTGCACTCTAGGTGCACTAGTGATTGGATACTGTGGTGCCTTATGAGTCCCTAGTATATGGTACCTTAGGTGCCAAGGGCATAGGTACTTCACAGGCCTACCAGGGGCTGCAGCATGTGTTATGCCACCCCTGGGAAGCAGTCTAAATCTGACACCACAGGCCTGCTACTGCAGCCTGGGTGAGGTGGTGCTAGCACTCCTCACTGAGATATAGGTTTCCTATATCTCTCTTGCACACACATATAAACCTATCAGTCACCCCTAAGGCAGGCCCTATCAATACTGAGGGCAGGGTGCTTGGCTTCTATGTGAGGGGGTGCCTCTGCATGAGCAGGGCCCCTCCGCAGTTCTCAGAGTCCATTCTCTGGTGCTGTTTGTGGATGCGGTTAAACCATATACTCTTAAGTGCATTATATCCTCGCGGTAAATGCTAACTTTGGAATGGCTGCATCAAAACATGTCGTGTTTGGTGTCAAACATCTTGGAATACTACCCCCCGCCAATCTTGGCGGCGGGGGTAGCATTCCACCCTTCTAGAGGGATAAGACATGTGCCTGCTGTGGAAACGCGGTAGAATCCTAAAGAGCCCTGGCATCACAAAATGGATGCCACCAGTCACAGACACTGGGCTGCCCTCCTGCTGATGACCGAAACTCACAGTGGAGGAAGCCCAACAATAGGCATCCTGTCACAGGGAGGTGTAACCACCTTCCAGACAGGGTTTAGTGTATTGGGGCTGGGTGGGTGCACTCTTAGAGTGCTTTGAAGTCCTGCACTGGGGGAGCAGAAGGCTCCTCTGTGCATATGCCAGTTCAAACCAGCTCAGGGGCTACCTGCCCCTGCTCTGGCGCGAAACTGGACAAAGGGAAGTGGGTGTAGCCACCCCTCCCTTGACCCTCCCATAGGTGGGGTCATAGAGCTAGTCCATCCCCTCTTTTAGTATAAGAGGGGGAACCTTGCCATTGCAAAGCAGATAACCCCTGGACGATGCTCTACAGAAGAATCCTGGCCCTTCGACGTTCCACTACCTTTGGAAGACAGAAGAATCTCCCTTGGAGTCAAGGAGTGACTCCCCTGCTTGGCAGGCACCAAAAACGACAACGACGGTCGCAAACTACGCCGCTCCCGCCGGAGTCCGAAGTCCCTGCAGCCCAGAAAGTGGATTTCCTGACCTCTCCCAGGCCATCGTGAGTCCCCAGTGAAGCTGAGGCAAGTGGACCCCACGAGTAACCGCGACCCCTGGGTACCGTGCACTATTGTCGAGTGCAACCCTTTCACAACGTTCTACGAACCTGTGCTTTGGACCACGTGTGGTCCCGACCTCCAGCAGGAATCCCTCCGAAGATCAGAGGCCTACACCGTCCCGAGTGACCGTGGGCCCCTGTTGAGTGATTCCGCCCGAGGTGTCTTCGCGATCCCTTGCCCGCTGGCTTGTGGGTCCCCAGAAGACTTCTTAAAGAAACCAAAGTGCTCCCCTGGTTTCTCCAGGCCTGCCCTGACTTACCCTCGCTGGGTGAGTTCCACAGACCTTGCTGGTCTGCGCCATCGACTTTTCTCCATCTCCCCGAGACTTGCGGCTGCCAAGGCTTGTTGGCTCCGATCGAGTTGCCGACACCGCAGTCAGCTGCAGACATCGAGGGACACACCGAATCCAGCTCCTGGTCGTCGTCGACGCCTCCTGGACCACGTGGCTGAAGAGTCAAGGCACCCGCAACCGACCTGAAGCGACCGACGACGGTGGGCATCCATCTTCCTTGCCCCGGGTCACTGCCAAGTGACTTTGAACACTGTCCCCTCTGCTTTCAGGTCATCCTTCTTCAGAATCCAGGCTTGGATTCCACCGGACACTACTTCAGCTCCCGCAAGCAGCAAGTCTTCTTTGTTCGCCATTGAAAACGACGCCGCGACCCGACACCAAAGGACACCTGTGCACCCGGCTTCCCTGGGTGAGGTAACTCCAGCACTACGGTGCTCCTGTGGGTGTGGGCCCTAGAACTACTTACCCTGTAAGTGACTTGCTTGTAGGTTCTCCCGAAGTATCCTAAAACTCTTTATTTCCAACCGCGACTTGCCCCATTGAAGTCAACGGCGATCCGCGCCTGTGTATCTACACTGCACGCGTCCCCCGTGGGTCCTTTACTTACCTGCCTTGGGTGGTTTCGTGAGGCCCCAGCACTTCTGAAGGCCCTAGGCCTTGTCTCCCTGCAAGTCGTTGTCCCTAAGTCTCTTACTTAGTATATGGTCTGGTACGCCCCTAGGGCCCCAGCCATATTTTGTGCTTAACTTATTGTGAAACGTTGATTTGTGCATATGTTTGTCTTCTAATCTCATAAAGAGATTAGTAGAGAGTTATTTAGAAATAAATACATATATATTTGATATATATACCTGTGTGGTGTCTTTTCATTTGGTGATTCAAGAGATTATATGGTAAAACAAGCTGCTTTACATTCCTCCGAGACTTAGCCTGAAGGCTGCTCTCCACAGCTACCACTAGGATAGCTTTCTTTAAAAGGTTGTCTTAAACCTATCTACCATAAGAGTCGATTTGCCCTGGTGCAAGGTGTCCACTTTAATTAGTGAACAGCATATACCAGGCCAACTTCTCACATTGGTGGGCAGCGTGTGGGATTCCAGCTTGCCATTGTTTTACCAGAAAATCTCTATTTGAATTACTAACTGAAAACCATTATAGGTACTCAAGGTACATATAAAGTCAAGCTTAGTATCAATAAGTTCTACTGAACTTAGAGCTGTGTGCCAAGGGATAGCACACCCTTTCCACAGCTCAAGCTAGGATCAGTAGGCCACAAACTAGTGTAGGTAGTACAACACTGCACAACACTAGAATGTCCTTAAAGGGTGGACCCAGTGGATCCACTCAGCCTCAGTATAAGGACATGGCTTTCTCTGACTTGAGAGCCATGTGTGTTGACAGACACCTGAGACTAGGACAGAGTCCCTCAACACTACACCTGATAGATCTGCTGACAGCAGATGACCTTAGATTGGCTCTAGGAGCTAAAGGGTTTGAATCAGTGGGTGGGTCAGTCATAGTATCTGGGTCAGATGATGAAAATCAGAATGACCAAGATTCTGTGATTGAAGGGCCAGGCTCCAAGGGGCCTGAAAAGGACAGAGGAATTCTCCCTAAGAGAACTGACAGAGAGGAGGAGAGGCACAGATCCCCTTCCAGGGAATCTGACCACTCTTATCACTCTGGCAGAGAATTTGTCCAGCAGAGGAGCTCATACTTTTCCTTAAGAGAGGCCTCCTCTGAGAGAAGGTGCAAACTGCTCCAGTATGAGGAAGCCAGAGTGGCCCTCAGAACCAAGCCGTTGGCACTGGATAGGGAAGCCCTGGAGATCCAGAGAGCTTCTAGAAAAGAGGGGTTAGAACCCCCTGGTGGCAGCAACAGTGTCCCTAGAGGCAGAGAATATATTCCTGACCATAGGAACCTGAGCAAGGTTGTTCCTCCCTACCAGAGTGGGGATGATATCCACAAGTGGATAACTGCTATGGAGAGGGCCTGTAGAGTACAGCAGGTCCCCCAAAAGCAGTGGGCAGCAATCTTGTGGCTCTCCTTTTCAGATAAAGGAAGAGACAAGCTCCTCACTGTTAGAGAGGAGGATGCTGATGATTATGAGGTCCTGAAGAGTGCACTGATAGATGGGTTTGGCTTAACCACTGAGCAGTACAGGTTGAAGTTCAGAGATACCCAGAAGGCACAGACTCAGGACTGGACTGACTTTGTTGATTGTGCAACCAAGGCTCTAGAGGGTTGGCTGGTTGGCAGTAGGGTTACTGATTTCAAGGGATTGTATAATCTGATGATGAGAGAACAGATCCTAAATAATTGCCAGAACCAGTTGTTGCATCAGTACCTGGTGGACTCTGATCTGACCTCTCCCCAAGAATTGGGAAAGAAGGCAGACAAATGGGTCAGAACCAGGGTGAGGCAGAAAACCCAGAACCAAGGGGGTGACACTAAGAAGCAAGATCCTAAAGGCTCTGAGAAAGGTGGGGATAAGTCAAAAGACCAGAAGTCTTCACAAGGGCCCCAAAAATCTGCATCTGGTGGGGAGTCACAGTCCAACAAGGGAAAAGGCCAAAAGAAGCCCTGGTGCAAATTCTGTAAACAGAAAGGGCACTGGACCTCTGATTGTACCAAGTCCAAAGACCAAACCACCACCACTCCTGCCCCTAAGGCAACTGTGCCCCCTAGCTCAGCTACTGGTGGAGGTGGTACGCAGAATAAGGGTATAGTAGGGTTGACCCTGGGTTCTGGAGTGGATCCTGACCTAGTCAGAGTGACCACTCAGGCAATGCTGATTTGTGAGGGAAACATTGATATGTCCTTCCTAGTAAGCCCCAGTAATCTGGGCAAGTACAAACAGCAGCCTTTGATAAATGGCAAACAGGCTTTGGCATTTAGGGACACAGGTGCTAGTGTCACCATGGTGGCAGAGGACCTAGTGGACCCTGGACAGATCATCCTGGGTGAAATGTACCAGGTGACCAATGCAAGCAATGTCCAGACCAACCATAGTCTGGCAGTTGTGAATTTCTCCTGGGGAGGGGTAACTGGCCTCAAGAAGGTTGTAGTCAGTGCAGACCTCCCTGTAGAATGTCTATTGGGCAATGATCTAGAGACTTCAGCCTGGTCTGAAGTAGAGTTATGGACTCATGCTGAGATGTTGGGCATCCCTGCAGAGGTATTTGCTGTGACCAGGTCACAAGCAAGAATGCATGACACTGAACCAGCTCTGGATCCTGGAACAATGGACCAGATGCTTCCCAAGAGGAGGAGCAGTAGGGTAAAGGCAGTGCCTTCCCCTCTGTCTCAGATCAAGGATTCACTTCCAGAGGGAGGTGAAGCAGAACCTGAAGAAGGAACTGCCCCAGAGGGACTTGAACCTGACCAGGTTGAGTTCTTGGGGGCAGGGGGCCCTTCCAGGGAAGATCTGAGCAAGGAGCAACAGTGCTGCCCCTCTCTTGAACCCCTCAGACAGCAGGCTGCTGCTGAGGCTGCTGGGAGTGCTAGTGGGTCCCATAAAGTTTATTGGGATGAGGGACTCCTATATTCTGACCCAGCCCCTGGAGCCACCAGGAGGTTGGTAATACCTCAGAAGTTTAGGGGGTTCCTCTTGACCTTAGCACATGATATCCCTTTGGCAGGACACTTGGGCCAAAACAAGACCTGGGACAGGCTTGTTCCACATTTTCATTGGCCACATATGTCAGAGGACACAAAGGAGTTTTGTCGCTCCTGTGTCACTTGCCAAGCCAGTGGTAAGGCAGGTGGCACAACAAAGGCCCCCCTGATACCACTACCAGTGGTGGGGGTACCCTTTGAAAGGGTAGGGATTGACATTGTTGGTCCCCTGCATCTGGGCACAGATTTATCCTGGTGGTAGTGGATCATGCCACCAGGTACCCAGAGGCAATTCCCCTGAGTACCACCACAGCCCCTGTGGTGGCAAGAGCCCTCATTGGAGTTTTCTCCAGAGTGGGTTTCCCAAAGGAGGTCATTTCTGACAGAGGTACCAACTTCATGTCAGGATATCTGAAAGCAATGTGGAAGGAGTGTGGTGTAACTTATAAGTTCACCACCCCCTATCACCCACAATGCAATGGTTTAGTTGAACGCTTCAACAAGACCTTGAAAGGAATGATTAAGGGACTCCCAGAGAAGCTTAGGCGGAAATGGGACCTTCTTCTTCCTTGCCTTTTGTTTGCATACAGAGAGGTTCCACAGAAGGGGGTTGGCTACAGCCCATTTGAGCTTCTGTTTGGGCATCCTGTGAGAGGTCCACTATGTTTGGTAAAAGAGGGCTGGGAGTTACCTCTCAAGCCCCCCAAACAAGATGTGATGGACTATGTACTTGGTCTCCGCTCCCGGATGACAGAGTACATGAAAAAGGCAACCAAAACCTGGAGGCCAGCCAAGAATTGCAAAAGCTTGGCATGACCAAAGGCTGTGCTGACTGTATACCAGCCAGGACAGAAAGTGTGGGTGTTGGAGCCTGTGGCCCCAGCAGCCCTCCAGGACAAGTGGAGTGGCCCCCATACAATAGTTGAGCAGAAGGGAGAAGTCACCTATCTGGTGAATCTTGGAACTCCCAGGAGCCCCCTAAGGGTGCTTCATGTCAACAGATTGAAGCCATATGTTGACAGGGCTGACATGGGCTTGCTCATGGCAACTGATGAGGACCAGGAGGAGGAGAGTGACCCTCTCCCTGACCTGCTCTCTCAGAACCCTGATGATGGGTCAGTAGATGGTGTTGCTTTGGCAAGCAGCCTCACTGACCATCAGCAAACTGAGTGCAGACAAGTTCTGCAACAGTTTAGACATATGTTTAGCCTGACCCCTAGTCAGACTTCCTGGTGCATCCATGAGGTGGACACTGGAGACAGTCTGCCTGTCAAGAATAAAATCTACAGGCAACCTGACCATGTCAGGGACTGTATCAGGACTGAAGTCCAGAAAATGTTGGAGTTAGGCGTGATTGAGCCTTCAGATAGCCCTTGGGCTAGCCCAGTAGTCCTGGTACCCAAGCCTCATACCCAGGGTGGTAAGAAAGAAATGAGGTTTTGTGTAGACTACAGAGGCCTCAATGCAGTCACTAGGACTGATGCCTATCCCATACCAAGGGCAGATGAGCTGATTGATACTTTGGCCTCAGCCAAGTATCTAAGCACATTTGACCTAACAGCTGGCTACTGGCAAATCAGATTAGCTGATGATGCAAAAGCCAAAACAGCATTTTCGACCCCTGGTGGGCACTGCCACTTTGTGGTGATGCCCTTTGGATTGAAAAATGCACCTGCCACTTTTCAGAGGTTGGTGAATAAAGTTCTGGCAGGGATGGAAACTTATTGCTCAGCTTATCTAGATGATATTGCTGTCTTTAGTTCCTCCTGGCAGGATCACCTGGTCCACCTCAGAAATGTTTTGGAGGCCCTGCAGAAAGCAGGCCTCACTATCAAGGCCACCAAGTGCCAGATAGGGCAGAGTCAGGTTGTGTACCTGGGCCACCTTGTAGGTGGAGGCCAGGTTCAGCCTTTACAGAGCAAAATCCAAACCATAATGGAATGGGTTGCTCCAACCACCCAGACACAGGTGAGAGCCTTCTTAGGCCTGACTGGGTACTATAGGAGGTTTGTCAAGGGATATGGATCTATAGTGACCCCCTTGAATGATCTTACCTCTAAGAAAATGCCAAAAAAGGTTCAGTGGACAGCTAGCTGTCAAAAGGCATTTGAAGACCTAAAGCAGGCCATGTGCACTGCCCCCATCTTACAGAGTCCAGACTACACCAAAAAGTTCATTGTCCAAACAGATGCTTCTGAGCTGGGTGTGGGAGCTGTACTGTCTCAACTGAATGATGAAGGTCAAGACCAGCCAGTAGCTTTTATTAGCAGAAGGCTGACCCCTAGAGAGAAACGTTGGTCAGCTATAGAGAGGGAGGCCTTTGCTGTGGTATGGGCCCTGAAGAAGCTGAGGCCATACTTGTTTGGTACTCATTTCATAGTTCAGACTGACCACAAGCCCCTCCTATGGCTAAAGCAGATGAAAGGTGAAAACCCAAAACTTTTGAGGTGGTCCATTTCCCTACAGGGGTGGACTATACAGTGGAACATAGGCCTGGGACCCAACATGCCAATGCAGATGGACTCTCAAGGTATTTCCACTTTGAACACGAAGACTCAACTGGTCAAGGTTAGTTTAGTGTCCCTACGCTTGGGGGGTTGTGTAGGAGAGTAGGATCTGCCTCTTATGTTGCCCCCACTTTTTTTCTGATGTTAGCACTGGTTTCTGGCTATAGTCTGGCTGGGTCCCTGCCAATCAGGGCCCCAGCCTCTCTGTTCTCTCTAACGACATGGAGTGCACTCTAGGTGCACTAGTGATTGGATACTGTGGTGCCTTATGAGTCCCTAGTATATGGTACCTTAGGTGCCAAGGGCATAGGTACTTCACAGGCCTACCAGGGGCTGCAGCATGTGTTATGCCACCCCTGGGAAGCAGTCTAAATCTGACACCACAGGCCTGCTACTGCAGCCTGGGTGAGGTGGTGCTAGCACCCTCACTGAGATATAGGTTTCCTATATCTCTCTTGCACACACATATAAACCTATCAGTCACCCCTAAGGCAGGCCCTATCAATCCTGAGGGCAGGGTGCTTGGCTTCTATGTGAGGGGGTGCCTCTGCATGAGCAGGGCCCCTCCGCAGTTCTCAGAGTCCATTCTCTGGTGCTGTTTGTGGATGCGGTTAAACCATATACTCTTAAGTGCATTATATCCTCGCGGTAAATGCTAACTTTGGAATTGCTGCATCAAAACATGTCGTGTTTGGTGTCAAACATCTTGGAATACTACCCCCCGCCAATCTTGGCGGCGGGGGTAGCATTCCACCCTTCTAGAGGGATAAGACATGTGCCTGCTGTGGAAACGCGGTAGAATCCTAAAGAGCCCTGGCATCACAAAATGGATGCCACCAGTCACAGACACTGGGCTGCCCTCCTGCTGATGACCGAAACTCACAGTGGAGGAAGCCCAACAATAGGCATCCTGTCACAGGGAGGTGTAACCACCTTCCAGACAGGGTTTAGTGTATTGGGGCTGGGTGGGTGCACTCTTAGAGTGCTTTGAAGTCCTGCACTGGGGGAGCAGAAGGCTCCTCTGTGCATATGCCAGTTCAAACCAGCTCAGGGGCTACCTGCCCCTGCTCTGGCGCGAAACTGGACAAAGGGAAGTGGGTGTAGCCACCCCTCCCTTGACCCTCCCATAGGTGGGGTCATAGAGCTAGTCCATCCCCTCTTTTAGTATAAGAGGGGGAACCTTGCCATTGCAAAGCAGATAACCCCTGGACGACGCTCTACAGAAGAATCCTGGCCCTTCGACGTTCCACTACCTTTGGAAGACAGAAGAATCTCCCTTGGAGTCAAGGAGTGACTCCCTGCTTGGCAGGCACCAAAAACGACAACGACGGTCGCAAACTACGCCGCTCCCGCCGGAGTCCGAAGTCCCTGCAGCCCAGAAAGTGGATTTCCTGACCTCTCCCAGGCCATCGTGAGTCCCCAGTGAAGCTAAGGCAAGTGGACCCCACGAGTAACGAGGAACTGCGACCCCTGGGTACCGTGCACTATTGTCAAGTGCAACCCCTTCACAACATTCTACGAACCTGTGCTTTGGACCACGTGTGGTCCCGACCTCCAGCAGGAATCCCTCCGAAGATCAGAGGCCTACACCATCCCGAGTGACCGTGGGCCCCTGTTGAGTGATTCCGCCCGAGGTGTCTTCGCGATCCCTTGCCCGCTGGCTAGTGGGTCCCCAGAAGACTTCTTAAAGAAACCAAAGGGCTCCCCTGGTTGCTCCAGGCCTGCCCTGACTTACCCTTGCTGGGTGAGTTCCACAGACCTTGCTGGTCTGCGCCATCGACTTTTCTCCATCTCCCCGAGACTTGCGGCTGCCAAGGCTTGTTGGCTCTGATCGAGTTGCCGACATGGCAGTCAGCTGCAGACGTCGAGGCACACACCGAATCCAGCTCCTGGTCGTCGTCGACGCCTCCTGGACCACGTGGCTGAAGAGTCAAGGCACCCGCAACTGACCTGAAGCGACCGACGACGGTGGGCATCCATCTTCCTTGCCCCGGGTCACTGCCAAGTGACTTTGAACACTGTCCCCTCTGCTTTCAGGTCATCCTTCTTCAGAATCCAGGCTTGGATTCCACCGGACACTTCTTCAGCTCCCGCAAGCAGCAAGTCTTCTTTGTTCGCCATTGAAAACGACGCCGCGACCCGACACCAAAGGACACCTGTGCACCCAGCTTCCCTGGGTGAGGTAACTCCAGCACTACGGTGCTCCTGTGGGTGTGGGCCCTAGAACTACTTACCCTGTAAGTGACTTGCTTGTAGGTTCTCCCGAAGTATCCTAAAACTCTTTATTTCCAACCGCGACTTGCCCCATTGAAGTCAACGGCGATCCGCGCCTGTGTATCTACACTGCACGCGTCCCCCGTGGGTCCTTTACTTACCTGCCTTG
Organism: Calotriton arnoldi; assembly: GCA_963921515.1. Lineage (NCBI taxonomy): Eukaryota > Metazoa > Chordata > Amphibia > Caudata > Salamandridae > Calotriton > Calotriton arnoldi. The sequence goes on from CAWUFW010008397.1 coordinate 885,416, forward strand.
GGTGGTTTCGTGAGGCCCCAGCACTTCTGAAGGCCCTAGGCCTTGTCTCCCTGCAAGTCGTTGTCCCTAAGTCTCTTACTTAGTATATGGTCTGGTACGCCCCTAGGGCCCCAGCCATATTTTGTGCTTAACTTATTGTGAAACGTTGATTTGTGCATATGTTTGTCTTCTAATCTCATAAAGAGATTAGTAGAGAGTTATTTAGAAATAAATACATATATATTTGATATATATACCTGTGTGGTGTCTTTTCATTTGGTGATTCAAGAGATTATATGGTAAAACAAGCTGCTTTACATTCCTCCGAGACTTAGCCTGAAGGCTGCTCTCCACAGCTACCACTAGGATAGCTTTCTTTAAAAGGTTGTCTTAAACCTATCTACCATAAGAGTCGATTTGCCCTGGTGCAAGGTGTCCACTTTAATTAGTGAACAGCATATACCAGGCCAACTTCTCACAGTGAGGTACAGAAAGAGGCAAGAGAAGTGCAGAAAGAAGGAAGAGGAGTGCAGAAAGAGGCAAGAGAAGCACAGAAAGAAGCAATACAAGTGCAGGAAGAAGCAACAGAAGTGCAGAAAGAGGCAAGAGAAATGCAGAAAGAGGCAAGAGAGGTGCAGAAAGAGGCAAGTGGGGTACAGAAAGAGTCAAGTGAGGTGCTGAAAGAGTCAAGAGAAGTACAGAAAGAGGCAAGAGAGGTGCAGAAAGAAGAGTGAGCTACAGAAAGAGGCAAGTACGGTACAGAAAGAGGCAAGAGAGGTACGGAAACAAGCAAGAGAAGAGCAGAAACGAGCCATGAAAAGTGCAGAAAGAGCCATGAAAAGTGCAGAAAGAGGCAATAGAGGTACGCAAAGAAGCAAGAAAAGTACAGAAAGGAGCAAGAGAAGTGCAGAAAGAGGCAAGAGAACTGAAGAAACAGGCAAGAGAAGTGCAGAAAGAGGCAAGAGAGGTGCAGAAAGAGGGAAGAGGGATATAGAAAGAGGCAAGAGCGGTACAGAAAGAAGCAAGAGAGGTGCAGAAAGCAGCAACAGAGGTGCAGAAAGGGGCAAGAGAACTGAGGAAACAGGCAAGAGAGGTGCATAAACAGGCAATAGAGGTGCAGAAAGAGGGAACAGGGGTGCAGAAATAAGCCAGAGAGGTACAGAAAGAGGCAAGAAAAGTGCAGAGAGGAAAATGAGGTGCAGAAAGAAGAGAGTGAGGTGCAGAAATAGGTAGGTGAGGTGCTGAAAAAGTCAAGAGAAGTGCAGAAAGAGGCAAGTGAGGTGCAGAAAGAAGAGTGAGGTACAGAAAGAGAAAAGTGAGGTACAGAAAAAGGCAACAGAAGTACAAAAAGAGGCAACAGAAGTGCAGAAAAAAACAAGAGAGGTGCAGAAAGAGTAAGAAATGTGCAGAAAGAGGCAAGAGAGGTACTGAAAGAGACAAGAGAAGTGCAGAAAGAGGCAAGAGAAGTGCAGAAAGAAGCAACTGAGGTGCAGAAAGAGGCAAGAGAAGTGCAGAAATAACCAACAGAGGTGCAGAAAGAGGCAATAAAAGTGCAGAAAGAGGCATATGAGGTGGAGAAACAGGCAAGAGAGGTGCAGAAACAGGCAAGAGAGCTGCAGAAACAGGGAACAGGGGTGCAGAAATAAACAAGAAAGGTACAGAAAGAGGCAAGGGCAGTGCAGAGAGAGGAACATTGGGTGCAGAAAGAAGAGAGTGAGGTGCAGAAATAGGCAAGTGAGGTGCAGAAAGAAGAGTGAGGTACAGAAAGAGGAAAGTGAGGTACAGAAAAAGGCAAGAAAAGTGCAGAAAGAGGCAAGAGAGGTGCAGAAAGAGGCAAGAGAGGTACAGAAAGAGGAAAGTGAGGAGCTGAAAGAGTCAAGAAAAGTGCAGAAAGAGGCAAGAGAGGTGCAGAAAGAATAGTGAGGTACAGAAAGAGGCAAGTGAGGTGCAGAAAGAGGCAAGAGAGGTACAGAAAGAAGCAAGAGAAGTGCAGAAAGAGTCAATAGAAGTGCAGAAAGAGACAAGAGAAGTGCAGAAAGAGCCATGAAAAGTGCAGAAAGAGACATGAAAAGTGCAGAAAGAGGCAAGAGAGGTGCACAAAGAAGCAAGAAAAGTGCAGAAAGGAGCAAGAGATGTGCAGAAAGAGGCAAGAGAACTGAAGAAACAGGCAAGAGAGGTGCAGAAAGAGGCAAGAGAGGTGCAGAAAGAGGGAACAGGGGTGCAGAAATAAGCAAAAGAGGTACAGAAAGAGGCAAGAGAGGTGCAGAGAGAGGAAAATGAGGTGCAGAAAGAAGAGAGTGAGGTGCAGAAATAGGCAAGTGAGGTACAGAAAGAAGAGTGAGGCAAGGAAAGAGGAAAGTGAGCTATGGTAATGACAAGAGAAGTAGAGAAAGAGGCAACAGAAGTGCAGAAAAAACAAAGAAGGTGCAGAAAGAGTAAGAAATGTGCAGAAAGAGGCAAGAGAAGTGCAGAAAGAGGCAAGAGAAATACAGAAAGAGGTAGGAGAAGTACAGAAAGAAGAGAGTGAGGTACAGCAAGAGGCAAGTGAGATGCAGAAAGAGAAAAGAGAGGTACAGAAAGAGGCAAGAGAAGTGCAGAGAGAGGCAAAAGAGGTGCAAAAAGAAGAGAGTGAGGTACAGAAAGAGACAAGAGAAGTGCAGAGAGACGCAAGAGAAGCGCAGAAAGAGGCAAGAGAAGCACAGAAAGAAGCAAGTGAAGTGCAGGAAGATGCAACAGAAGTGCAGAAAGAGGCAAGAGAAGTGCAGAAAGAGGCAAGAGAGGTGCAGAAAGAGGCAGGAGAGGTACAGAAAGAGGAAAGTGAGGTGCTTAAAGAGTCAAGAAAAGTGCAGACAGAGGCAAGAGAGGTGCAGAAAGAATAGTGAGGTACAGAAAGAGGCAAGTGAGGTGCAGAAAGAGGCAAGAGAGGTACAGAAAGAAGCAAGAGAAGTGCAGAAAGAGTCAATAGAAGTGCAGAAAGAGCCATGAAAAGTGCAGAAAGAGACATGAAAAGTGCAGAAAGAGGCAAAAGAGGTGCACAAAGAAGCAAGAAAAGTGCAGAAAGGAGCAAGAGAAGTGCAGAAAGAGTTAAGAGAACTGAAGAAACAGGCAAGAAAGGTACAGAAAGAAGAGTGAGGTGTAGAAAGAGGCAAGTGAGATGCAGGAAAAGCGAGAAGAAGTGCAATAAAGGGGCAAGTGAGGTGCGGAAAGAGGCAAGAGAGGTGCAGAAAGAAGCAAGTGAGGTGCTGAAAAAGTCAAGAGATGTGCAGAAAGAGGCAAGAGAGATGCAGAAGAAGAGTGAGGTGCAGAAAGAGGCACATGAGGTGCAGAAAGAGGCAAGAGAAGTGCAGAAAGAAGCAAGAGAAGTATAGAAAGAGACAAGAGGAGCCAGAAAGAAGAGAAGTGCACAAAGAGGCAATAGAAGTGCAGAAAGAGCCATGAAAAATGCAGAAAAAGGCAAAAGAGGTGCAAAAAGAAGCAGGAGAAGTGCAGAAAGAGGCAATAGAGGTGCAGAAAGAGGCAAGAGAAGTGCAGAAAGACACAAGAGAGGTGCAGAAACATGCAAAAGAGGTACAGAACGAAGCAACAGAGGTGCAGAAAGTAGCAAGAGAAGTGATGAAAGAGACAAGAGAGTTGCAGAAAGAAACAAGAGAGGTGCAGAAAAAGCAAGAGAAGTGCAGAAAGAAGCAAGTGAGGTGCAGAAAGAGGCAAGAGAGTTGCAGAAAGAGGCAAGAGAGGTGCAGAAAGAGGCAAGTGAAGTGCAGAAACAGGCAAGAGAGGTGCAGAAACAGGGAACAGGGGTGCAGAAATAAACAAGAAAGGTACAGAAAGAGGCAAGGGCATTGCAGAGAGAGGAACATTAGGTGCAGAAAGAAGAGAGTGAGGTGCAGAAATAGGCAAGTGAGGTGCAGAAAGAAGAGTGAGGTACAGAAAGAGTAAAGTGAGGTACAGAAAAAGGCAAGAGAAGTACAGAAAGAGGCAACAAAAGTGCAGAAAATAACAAGAGAGGTGCAGAAAGAGGCAAGAAAAATACAGAAAGAGGCAAGAGAAGTACAGAAAGAAGAGAGTGAGGTACAGCAAGAGGCAAGTGAGATGCAGAAAGAGAAAAGAGAGATACAGAAAGAGGCAAGAGAAGTGCAGTGAGAGGCAAATGAGGTGCAAAAAGAAGACAGTGAGGTGCAGAAAGAGGCAAGTGAGTTACAGAAAGAAGATTGAGGTGCAGGAAGAGAAAAGTGAGTGTAGGAGAGCAGGATCTGCCTCTTATGTTGCCCCCACTTTTTTCTGATGTTAGCACTGGTTTCTGGCTATAGTCTGGCTGGGTCCCTGCCAATCAGGGCCCCAGCCTCTCTGTTCTCTCTAACGACATGGAGTGCACTTCTAGGTGCACTAGTGATTGGATACTGTGGTGCCTTATGAGTCCCTAGTATATGGTACCTTAGGTGCCAAGGGCATAGGTACTTCACAGGCCTACCAGGGGCTGCAGCATGTGTTATGCCACCCCTGGGAAGCAGTCTAAATCTGACACCACAGGCCTGCTACTGCAGCCTGGGTGAGGTGGTGCTAGCACTCCTCACTGAGATATAGGTTTCCTATATCTCTCTTGCACACACATATAAACCTATCAGTCACCCCTAAGGCAGGCCCTATCAATACTGAGGGCAGGGTGCTTGGCTTCTATGTGAGGGGGTGCCTCTGCATGAGCAGGGCCCTCCGCAGTTCTCAGAGTCCATTCTCTGGTGCTGTTTGTGGATGCGGTTAAACCATATACTCTTAAGTGCATTATATCCTCGCGGTAAATGCTAACTTTGGAATGGCTGCATCAAAACATGTCGTGTTTGGTGTCAAACATCTTGGAATACTACCCCCCGCCAATCTTGGCGGCGGGGGTAGCATCTCCACCCTTCTAGAGGGATAAGACATGTGCCTGCTGTGGAAACGCGGTAGAATCCTAAAGAGCCCTGGCATCACAAAATGGATGCCACCAGTCACAGACACTGGGCTGCCCTCCTGCTGATGACCGAAACTCACAGTGGAGGAAGCCCAACAATAGGCATCCTGTCACAGGGAGGTGTAACCACCTTCCAGACAGGGTTTAGTGTATTGGGGCTGGGTGGGTGCACTCTTAGAGTGCTTTGAAGTCCTGCACTGGGGGAGCAGAAGGCTCCTCTGTGCATATGCCAGTTCAAACCAGCTCAGGGGCTACCTGCCCCTGCTCTGGCACGAAACTGGACAAAGGGAAGTGGGTGTAGCCACCCCTCCCTTGACCCTCCCATAGGTGGGGTCATAGAGCTAGTCCATCCCCTCTTTTAGTATAAGAGGGGGAACCTTGCCATTGCAAAGCAGATAACCCCTGGACGATGCTCTACAGAAGAATCCTGGCCCTTCGACGTTCCACTACCTTTGGAAGACAGAAGAATCTCCCTTGGAGTCAAGGAGTGACTCCCTGCTTGGCAGGCACCAAAAACGACAACGACGGTCGCAAACTACGCCGCTCCCGCCGGAGTCCGAAGTCCCTGCAGCCCAGAAAGTGGATTTCCTGACCTCTCCCAGGCCATCGTGAGTCCCCAGTGAAGCTGAGGCAAGTGGACCCCACGAGTAACCGCGACCCCTGGGTACCGTGCACTATTGTCGAGTGCAACCTCTTTCACAACGTTTCTACGAACCTGTGCTTTGGACCACGTGTGGTCCCGACCTCCAGCAGGAATCCTCCGAAGATCAGAGGCCTACACCGTCCCGAGTGACCGTGGGCCCCTGTTGAGTGATTCCGCCCGAGGTGTCTTCGCGATCCCTTGCCCGCTGGCTTGTGGGTCCCCAGAAGACTTCTTAAAGAAACCAAAGTGCTCCCCTGGTTGCTCCAGGCCTGCCCTGACTTACCCTCGCTGGGTGAGTTCCACAGACCTTGCTGGTCTGCGCCATCGACTTTTCTCCATCTCCCCGAGACTTGCGGCTGCCAAGGCTTGTTGGCTCCGATCGAGCTGCCGACACCGCAGTCAGCTGCAGACATCGAGGGACACACCGAATCCAGCTCCTGGTCGTCGCCGACGCCTCCTGGACCACGTGGCTGAAGAGTCAAGGCACCCGCAACCGACCTGAAGCGACCGACGACGGTGGGCATCCATCTTCCTTGCCCCGGGTCACTGCCAAGTGACTTTGAACACTGTCCCCTCTGCTTTCAGGTCATCCTTCTTCAGAATCCAGGCTTGGATTCCACCGGACACTACTTCAGCTCCCGCAAGCAGCAAGTCTTCTTTGTTCGCCATTGAAAACGACGCCGCGACTCCGACACCAAAGGACACCTGTGCACCCGGCTTCCCTGGGTGAGGTAACTCCAGCACTACGGTGCTCCTGTGGGTGTGGGCCCTAGAACTACTTACCCTGTAAGTGACTTGCTTGTAGGTTCTCCCGAAGTATCCTAAAACTCTTTATTTCCAACCGCGACTTGCCCCATTGAAGTCAACGGCGATCCGCGCCTGTGTATCTACACTGCACGCGTCCCCCGTGGGTCCTTTACTTACCTGCCTTGGGTGGTTTCGTGAGGCCCCAGCACTTCTGAAGGCCCTAGGCCTTGTCTCCCTGCAAGTCGTTGTCCCTAAGTCTCTACTTAGTATATGGTCTGGTACGCCCCTAGGGCCCCAGCCATATTTTGTGCTTAACTTATTGTGAAACGTTGATTTGTGCATATGTTTGTCTTCTAATCTCATAAAGAGATTAGTAGAGAGTTATTTAGAAATAAATACATATATATTTGATATATATACCTGTGTGGTGTCTTTTCATTTGGTGATTCAAGAGATTATATGGTAAAACAAGCTGCTTTACATTCCTCCGAGACTTAGCCTGAAGGCTGCTCTCCACAGCTACCACTAGGATAGCTTTCTTTAAAAGGTTGTCTTAAACCTATCTACCATAAGAGTCGATTTGCCCTGGTGCAAGGTGTCCACTTTAATTAGTGAACAGCATATACCAGGCCAACTTCTCACATTGGTGGGCAGCGTGTGGGATTCCAGCTTGCCATTGTTTTACCAGAAAATCTCTATTTGAATTACTAACTGAAAACCATTATAGGTACTCAAGGTACATATAAAGTCAAGCTTAGTATCAATAAGTTCTACTGAACTTAGAGCTGTGTGCCAAGGGATAGCACACCCTTTCCACAGCTCAAGCTAGGATCAGTAGGCCACAAACTAGTGTAGGTAGTACAACACTGCACAACACTAGAATGTCCTTAAAGGGTGGACCCAGTGGATCCACTCAGCCTCAGTATAAGGACATGGCTTTCTCTGACTTGAGAGCCATGTGTGTTGACAGACACCTGAGACTAGGACAGAGTCCCTCAACACTACACCTG